>JAULKK010014353.1:0-10108 GCA_032355705.1 Rubia peregrina
AGGTGTTGACAAGTTCTCCACAATATGTGGTTAATGCATAAAAATAGGATGATTAGTCGATGATCAAATGATAACTAGAAATGTAAACCAATTGCGCCCAAGACTTGTTTTCATCTTTATTCTGTCTTTTGTATTAGTGTGATCATATTTGCATTGTCATCTATAATTGTTTCTTAATTTAGTAGTTTAAATTAGTCGTAGTGTTTAATAAAAATCCAAAAAATCCCTCTTTACTTGCTTATATATAGCTATATCTAGGTGTATATCCACCCTTATATGTGTAAACGCTTAGGAATATTCCTCTTCTCTGTGGACGACCCCGACTTGCCACTATCTACTTTCTAGTACTTAGCCGCAATTAGGGCTTATAAATATTATCTTTGAGAGGCACGATGACGGCCTCCCAACCACAAAACGTTTTCATGCCTTCACAATTCGTTCTTCCTTCGGGGAGAAATTCTATATTGGCACTAGTATATTGATGTCATGGATGCATTTTCTGGCGACACAGTTTGGAGTCCGGAGCTGTTTCTGCTCTTAATGTCCCGATGGAGGAACCTAAACTTGGCTCCATGTATCTATGGAAAGATTCTAGTTCTTCACTCAGAATTATGATCGAACAGTATGGTAAAAAATTCATTATAAACCGTCTTTTCAATAGCCCCTACAAACATATCCAAATTGTACAAAATACAAGTGATGATGACACTAGATATAAAAAATCTATAGTATATTCTAAAAATACAACAATAAAAAATCTATTCCGAACAACAAAGTCATCTAAAATACTAGTCTCTCATAATACCACATTGGGATTCCCAGTTGAAGAGGAGCGTGAGAACATGAGATACCTAGCTAAGCAATTTCTAGCGTTGTTGGTGCCATTTTGTGAATAAGGTTTGCCAACTTTGGGAAAAATCCGTGAAACAACCAAAGTTACCAAATAAGAATTGGGATGACATGTTACATTGCTTAAAAACATTCTCGAAATACTTATCATAAAAACTCATTTCTTCAATCTCTAGGTAATTCTCACGCACATGTGTGACACACTACGCTGTGTATAGCATTATAGCCGCATTCTCATGTATTTTCTTGTTTCTTGTACTAATAAATACAATTTAGATTAGTAACATATAATTACAATACCTTATGATTAAATAGAATTTTGTGACATGAAAAGTTAATCGCACTTGATTTGTATTAGGTCCAGTTTCTCATCACCATTATTCCCCCGACGAGTGCCGTGATCCTCTAGACGGTGGTGTCCAACCAGTTGTTAATTCATCTGAGTTCTCGGGTAAAGGGTGTCCCGTGTGCTCAACCAACTTTCGAATCAATAATTCTTGTTAATCAAGAGGAGAGTCCGGTTGTATCGGACAGTCCCTCGAGCGAACCCGTTGATTCTTCTCGACCCCTTTTCCTTAACATTATAGTACCTGGGGACAATCAATTTATTCCACTTGGAAATCACTATAACACAATAGGAAACTATACTAGATAGGAAATTATAAGCGGATCATAATAACACACAACATCTACATATATTTTAGGAAGAAACTTAAAAGGGTTTGTCATTCATAAGGCAATCACATAAAAAAACACCAACACTTATATTTGTGCCTTTCCAACAATAGATGGGGACTAGATGTTGAGATGATGAAGGTAGACCATTAGCTTCACCTTGTGAAAACTCAACCAAAATCTTAGCTTCTTCATGTTGATTCTTCAATGAAAATGTCTTATAGATGAAGAAAACTAGGGTTGTAGGACATTTAACAATGAGAGTGAGAATGTATGAGAGATTTGTGAAGAATTTTGAAGAAAAAGGTGTTTGGAGGAAAAAATGCAAGGGAACTCGCGCTGAAAACAAATGGGTATTAATTACCCATTTGAAAACTGCCATTATTGTCCTATTTTTTAAAGCGAGGAAATGTGTTCCGAACTCGGAATGGTTATCGGAGAAACTGTTCCACATTTGAAACTACATCTTATTTATGTCAAATATGACAGACTTTGTTCTGATCTCTGAACTCATTCTCCTATATAAAAAAATTGGGGATCGGGTTTCATATCCAATTCAAAAACCCTAAATCCCCAAATTCCAATAATTCTTAGTGCAAACTACTTTACATAAGTGCAAATATAACCCCATAAACTATATTCCGGCATTGACTGACTATTTTTTTACTCGGAAAATCAATATATAGTAAATGAAGCTCAATGCAGTACAAATGAACTCAATATATAAACTAAAACTTCTTCATTACTAAAATATTTGAATTACAACATAAACTTGAAATAAATCAAACAAATCAGATGAAATAACAATCTACAACGACTCATATCCGTATGTGGAACAATCAGGAATACTGGGATCTAAAAATCTATCATACCATCTTCAATCTCATAAGTAGACGAATACCTCTCTTCACCACCCCAGAAATTCAAGCATTAATTCCCCTAGTAAAGTAGACAGAATTCCGCTTCAACGTATCCTCCAGAGCTGAAGATGAATCCACCATAAAAGCCGCGTTGTATCTAAAAACAATGCATTTTCCCCCAACCCATGGATCGCCCTAAACTCCCTATTCTCAACATCTAATTCAAATATATCAATATTTGTAACAATAAAATATTGGCGGACCCTAACCAAAACAAGCCTTCCATCGGATGATTCTGCCAAATAACACTCAACATGGTAAAAGTTGTAACAATACCCAGGAATATTAGCAACCAATACATGAACCTTATTAAACTTTACCCCGAAGGGATCATAATACTAAACAGTCGTAACACCACCTTTATTTTTAGAAGCAGTGTAAAATATACCATTGTAGTAATTAATATCAATAAATTTCACACCAACGCTAATTCTAGTTCATGTATGATCAACTGATCTATAAATTCCTAAACTTCCATCCAGATAAACAACTATAAGATGAAATGTTGAAGCAGAACCCGGATTAAATGATAACGCACCCTTCCTAGTGTAGTTACCTCTATCGAAAAGATTATCATAACAGTGAGAGAGTTGCATTCTAGTATTTGAGTGTGGGTTGAACAAAAAAACCTTCACCTGACTCTAACACAAGTAATCACTCGAAACCTACCTCAATGCAATTTTTATCTTCAAGTTCAGAAGATGAAGCCTCATCAAATTGTTTTCTCTTCATCGGGTATAAGAAGTAACGTTCAGCACCATCAGGGACCATTGAACCCATCAGTATAGGGAGCGAACACCCATTGAATGAATTCCTCCCAAAAGCATTATGCCAAAATTGGCATACTCCTCTCATTGAAAGAAAATCAGAGAAGAGAAGAAGGTGTAACGAAATTTCAAAAAGCACTTCAATAGACAACTCAGAACCATCATAAGCCATTTTTAGACAGTGAAGTATGTAAAGAAAGTTGAATGAAAAAACTTAGTGAAAAAGGTAGAATACAAAAAACTAATATTTCAACTAATACAGGGGGGGATTTGAAGAGGTTAACTGTTGGAAGAAGGGGGGGGGACTTCTTAGGAAAATGGAAAGGTTTAATGTTTATAGAAACTTTAAAATGCATCAAAGCTATAAAAATTGAAAAGTCAATTAATCATAAAAATGATTTTTAAAAAACTTAAATTAAAATACATAATATGCATTATTCCATGAACATTCATTATTCCATTTATTTTGTCTTATTAATGAAAACCCCAAAAGGAAAAGAATGAACATCGTTACAAAATACATGAAACTCATACATTGTTAACTACTTGCTTATTTGTTAAACAAAAGGGAATTTTGTCTCATACATTTAGTTATTGGAATTTGAAGAGGTTCCAATAGTGGAACTCAATCTTTCCTTTGAATATAGCTTCCCAAAATATGTTCAGAACCCAGTGTGAATAAGTTATGCTATAGAAAAGAATGTCAACTGTTACGATCTTGAAACATAAGTTATGATCTCTTTTGTATTTTTGGGAACCAAACTGATCATCTTCATATCTCTTTGTCTTTAATCTTTTTTCATAAATATGAGTTATGAGCTCGGAAGACGTACTGAGGCACATAATGAAAACAAAATTATTTGTTACGAGTCCGGGACATAATTTTTGACCTCATTTACATTTTTAGGAACCGAACTGATCGTCTTCAACTCTCTTTATCTTTAATCTATTTTTCTAACTATTTGTTAAGAACTCGGAAGACCATCCGAGGAACATTATGAAACTACAAAAGTATATGTTACAATTTCGGAACTTAAGTTCCGACCTCTTGTTCATTTTCAGGAACAAAACTGATCATCTTCCACATAACATTTATCCCCTAAACTAGTTTCGAGCTCGGAATAGAATCTGACCTCCATTAAGAAAGCACGAAATACATGTTACGAGTCTGGAACCTAAGTTCCGACCTCTTCTGTTATTTCAGGGAACAAGATGCCATTCTTGATGTTTAGAATTTTTTTTGATTAAACCCAATAAAAGGTCCTAACATGGTTCCGGAGTAGGAACTAAAATATGGACGTATGATAAATGACCATGAATTTGTTCCGATTTCGGAACCCTTCCTCCTATATAAAATATCCAAATTGGGGTTTATTCACAGAACCCTAATCAATTTCCAACAGTGGAACTTCAAACCCCCTTCAAAGTCAAAATCTAACACACAACATCTCCTCACATCACATCTTCTTCAAATCCAACTGAACGGGTCACTGGATGTTGTTCTAAATCCACGAACGGAAGCCAACAAAGGAATCTGGGCTACAAAGCTAGGCATGTCTCTCTTGAAGCTCAAACTAGGTTTAATGCTTGAAGGGATTCATGAAAATTATTGGATTTCTATGTTATAGATATGAATGTGTACAAGAGCATATAGCTAGAGGACCCCGTTAGGTTTTTTGAAGATCAACATGTTCTGAAACTTCTTCGTTTGAATGAACCAAGTTACTGTGATGAGATATGTCAATTTTATGCAATTTGCATAAGGTTGAGGGTTCAGGTAGTTATTGGACTAGGGTGAACACTTATAATGTTGAAATTAGCCCGTGGATTATCAATCAACTACTTGAAGGCCCTTACAAGGGTTCAGAATATGTTTACCCACCAAGTGAAGTACAAACCTTTAGATGACGTTTATCATAGGGGGGAATGACCGCTTAATGATGATTATTCTAGAATTGAACCTATTGAGTGTAGTGTGAAATACTTTAGACGCAATCATCATGATCTTGTTAGATCGAAATCGTTTTATCTAAAGGAACTCAAAATAGACCAACGTATTATGTACGCTAAGATAGTTCGGTCTATATACCTACTCCCTGTCACATCCCGAGCCAAATTACTCGACTCCTATGATGTTCTACTATGTCATTGAGCGGACAAAGTTAATCTCGTCAGTATAATTTTTAAGCACATGATGTCTGTAGCTACATCGAAGAGATTAATTAAGAATCTGCCTTATGGCACTTGATTACGTTGATCTTGCACAGTGTGAACGGGTTGGCTTTTCACGGGGAGGAGAAGGCTTGCGAGTACTTTGACAAGCAGTACTTTTTGAAGAAAAAATGGATACTATATGAGAACAAGTGGTGTCACCTATTAGAATCATGAGCTCCTATCAAAAAACCAATTGGTACTATCTAGGGGGAAGTCATGATCTTATATATTGAGTTGTATGACTGTCAACCACCAATGTGAGACTCCAACTCTAACACGCCCCCTCATGTGCAGCGACATGACTTCATCGCGCAAACGTGGAAAGAAATGAGTAACGGGCCAACCTTGGGCTCTGATATCATATTAGAATCATGAGCTCCAATCATAAAACCAATTGGAACCATGTTAGAGTTGGAGTCTCACATTGGTGGTTGATAGTCAAACAACTCAATATATAAGATCATGACTTCCCCTACATAGTACTAATTGATTTTATGATAGGAGCCCATGAATCTTACGTGGTATCAGAGCCCAATGTTGACCTGATCGACCCAGTGGACCTATATTCCCATTGATAGGCCTTTGACTCCCCCCCTTTTGTCCACGTGTGCGCGATGATTAATACTGCGGCATGTGAGGGGGCGTGTTTGAGTGTCCCACATTGGTGGTTGACAAAGAATTTCTTTAATATATAAGATCATGTGTCACCTCTACATAGTACCAATTGATTTTATTATAGAAGTCCATGAATCTTACATCACCAAACCATAGATGTGGCTTAAACCTCACAAGAGAGAAAGGGTTGAACAAGGTACATTTATTGTTTTTAAAATTTATGTATGTTAAACACTTGTCTTGTAATAATTGTTATTTGGAAAATGATTTTCAAAGGAGTCTGACCCTAGTTTTATGAAGACCGTGAAGAATTGTGTCAGACGTGTTTGCGACCAAGTATGCCAACTCAGGGAGCGTGTATGGAAGCTCGAGAAGAAACAACGTTCTTATGAGCGAGCCTTCAATGAGTCAAAGATCCCACGCCTTAAACGATGCTCATCATTGTGACGTGTTGTAGGCCTTCCATAGGAGATGCTAGGAACTTTGTTCATTTTGGTTGTAATTGTAACACTCTACCTAATGTATTATGTCCTTCATTATACTAGAAGAATTTAATTAATGCAAAATTATTTTGAGTTCGTTTTTATTTTTGTTCCTAGTGTGAGTACAGATTCTTAATAACAAGATAGGGGGTATGCATATTATAGCATGGTATTGAGGCAACAGAGGAAGCAAGGAATGATGACCAATTCTCCAGAAGAGGTTACGAGTTTGAGACAATAATCAGCGGAGGTTACGAGTTTGAGACAATAATCAGCGGATGTTACGAGTTTGTATCGTTGCTCGTCCTTTCAACAGCCCTCATCCATAAAGGTTCCTCAGTCGGAACTATATTCGTATCCCAGTTCCGAGTCCGAAACATATCACATTAGAAGTCACGTTTGCACTATCGCCTTTAATTGTACGCAATCAAAGGCGATTGTGTTCCTGGATTACCAATTTGATAAGTATTTCCTTGCCTGCTTTTGAGAGATTCTCTTCATTCATCCTTGTACCCTCTGTCTCATCCAATCATTGATGGCGTGGAAGATTTCATTCTTGTTTTTGCCAATTTCCAATGGGATCCCTAATTACTTGTCACCCATTGCATATGGGTTGCCTCAACTTCAGTTGCTTCACCAAAAAAGAGGGTGTCATTAGCAAAAAAAGAGGTGAGAAACTCTGGGACTGTATCGCGATACTTCCAACTCCTTTGATTTTTCCTGCCCTCATCAAATCCGTTAGAAGCATAGAGAATACTTTTGAGCAAATAATGAATTGAAAGGCGAAAGCAGCATAGAGAAACATTGATTAATTATTTCAATAATTGTTTCCCCACATTTTGTAACAAATACTATATATGCTTTATTACATTGATTTTTTTATTAATTTCAGAATTTAAGAAAAGTTCCTATATATATATATATATATTTATTCACCCTAGATTTTAAGATGCAATAAATGTTAAGGATTGATAATATACAAAAACATCTAAATAAACATTTTCCCCGTAAACTATAAGATGGCAGCTAAGAAAAGAAAAAATGCGTGCAATAAATTCAGTGGAATGAATGACAATAATCATACAAGAGAAAAATAATTTAAAATAACTAGACTTGAAATAAAAAATAGATCATTAAAATTATCACATGCCTGTATATATTTATTTCGCTGCAGAAAAAATATCAATCAAATAAATTATTTATTGCACGGCTTGAAGGGTATGGTTTATCATTGTGATATTTATACGTTATTTACTTCAAATACTTGCAAACTGTTTCTTGAAATGTTATCCTAGAAATTGTGGAAGTGGGTTCTGTTATCCTAGAAATGTTATCCTAGAAATTTTGGAACTAAGAAAACTTTAAATTTGATAATAGTATATGCTCTCTCCATCTCATTTCAACCCGCATTTTAACTATTTATTTAGTCAAAACTTCCTAACTTTAACCATAAAATTGAATAGGTATATAAATTTAAATGTTTTGTGTGATACATTGCTAGATTCGCTATAACATATATTTTCAAAATATTAATTTTTCATAATTTTTAATTATCCTTAATAAAATATATTAAGGATCAAATATTTTTGAAGTCAACTATTAAAAGTCAGTGAAACTAGAAATGGCAGGAAGGGACTAGTATTTATATTAGAAAAAAAGGCCGCAATATGATTTAGTCCAGATTATTATGCTCTTACTCAAGAAGAATCGCAATGCAACGTTAAAAGGTAAAAATGAAAAATAATATTTACTTTAAAGAGAAAATTAATTTGAATATAATTTTATAAAATAAAATGTTATTTTTTTATTCATTATCATATAATTTATAATTAAATTTATTATTTCACTTCTTAATTCATCCTTTCTTATTAATTTACTAAACTTTAAAATTTAACAAATCATTTATTTTTAATTTATGAATATGTAAAAAGTATATAATTTTTTTCTCAATCTTTTAACCAATTAAAAACAACGCACAGCAAGACCCTGCTAATTTTCTCAAACTAGTTAAAGAAACTAGCGGGTACCATCGCGCGTTGCGTGATATAATGAATTGAAATACTATGAATAAGTTTTTTTGTACGTGTTGTGTCTTACATTTAAATTAAAAACAAATAATTTTATTTAAAATTTTAGTCATCTAAGCAAAAGTATATGAGATAGTTAGAAATGATTAAATATTGAATACAATAAAATTTATTATTTTATAATATTTCATTCAAATTATTTAAAAATTAATTATTTATATGGTTTGATTCATTTTAAAAGGCTATCATAATTATATATCTCATTGCAATAAATAAAAGTAAATATCAATTGACATTATTAGTCTCACTAATTATAAAATGTCCCTATTTAACAGTTAGTCTGTTTAAAATAAGATTTTGTCCTGTATAAACTAATAAATAAATAAATAATATGTATACATATTTCTGTCAGAAGTACGCTATCAATGTATAAAAAAAATACACACGTGTCAAAAATGTCATTTATTATATTTTCTTACACATGATGATACGATGTCAAAAATGTCATTTATTATATTTTTCTTAGTTTAGTATTTTTAGGAGTTTAACATTATACTATTTTTCCCATTGGGTTTTTAATTAGGTAGTGTGCTCATATTTAGAATTAATTCTGAAATATTGTAATTTAGGATTTTTATTTTGATTAGAATTATATTTGGTAGGTTTAGACAATATTTGGAAGAATTCATCCAATATTTGTATTGATTTACTTGGATGAATATGGTCATTATTTAAATTTAAATTAGGCATTATAGTTAGATATGGTTTTAACTTTTAAAATCTGCCATAATTCTTTTCATTTTCTATTTGTACTGGCCGAATTATATATGCCCTATGAATAGGGGAGACCATCCACGAAATTATACACTTTTGCACAACATTATTATCAATCAAAAACTCAGATTTTTTAGTTTATTGCTTGCAAGCATTAATTTTCATTGTTGCTTAATCCTGCGGGTTAATTAAGTATCAATACCTTTTGTGAGTTAATCATGTGGGCTAGTTAGTGAACAAAGAACCCTTTATTTGTGAGTTAATCATTCGGGCTAGTTAACAAGCAAAATTTTGAATTTTGAACCAATCTTGCAGGCTATTTGACTTTACAATTCTTGAGTTGTTCAAGACCCTGAAGGCTAGTTTTGATCAGTTTGTGTGGCTATACCAGGGTTTGCGAAATGCCTCGTTTAGTCAAAGATCTAAAATTCCACAATACAGAGTTTTCGCAACGACATTCATATCACACACTACAATGAGATTTTAGGGTTTTAATTATATGTTAAAATTTTATATATTTTAACAAGTTACTAACATTTTAACATTTTAATTATATGTTAAAATGTTATATATTAAAAAACTAAAATCAGTAACATATTTTAATATCAGTATGTTATTTTTAGACAATATGAGTTTAGATTAGTCAAAATGACTTCAGTATCCCCGTTGACAGCATCATCCAAAAAGCAAACAATTTCTATGGTGTTTGGGATTGGGATTATTTAAAAAATAATTATTTATATGTTGAAATTCATTTTAAAAGGCTATCATAATTATATGTATCA
>JAULKK010014364.1:0-10107 GCA_032355705.1 Rubia peregrina
TGAACGTCTTTGTGAATTACTATTAAGAAGAAATGAATGTTGATCTTCAAAATGGAAGTGATAGCATTCCCCATGGGTAATGAATGTGATAGTATGCGTGAATGGTTCTATGATCTATAAGAGGTTTGGAAGTGAGAATCAGTTGCCCCCAAGGATTTGTCATTTGTAGTTTTTATCTTCTTTTTAGTAGTTTGTTGCATTATTAGCATAGTTACTTGACTTTGTTAGTTGTGTTGTTTTTACTTTCGTAACTTAGGAACCAACCAACCCAAAACTCCCCTTTACTTGCTTTTATATATCTATGTGTGTGTGTGTGTATATATATATATCTAGGCTTATATTCACCCCTGTATGCATGAACCCTTAGAAATATCCCTCTTCTCTGTGGACGACCCCGACTTGCCAACTATCTACTTAGTTGTATTTAGTAAGCATATTGGGATTAAAAAATAGTATCTTAGAGAGGTACGGCGACGACCTCCCAATGACTTTGAATTTCTTGTTTAAACAATTCAATCATTTCAGAATTCATTTGAATAGACCTAGCTTTAGTTGAGATGTTTTGTTCATTAAATTCTTTTTCATATGGTAAACTTACAATATGTTTCTTCCTTTCCCAAAAATCATTGGGATGACTTGAACAAACTTCATTTTGAAATTCTTTTTCTAACTTTTTAATTTTTTTTCTTGGATTAATTTATCACTTAATTGTTATTCTATTTTTGAATAACTTAATTATTCTTTTAAACTCATTATATGTTTTTGCTTGTAATTCATTAAATATATATTTTTATAAATTGAATTATTTTGTAACAAATTTAATTCAATTTGACTAGGTAGATTTAGAACTAATAATTTTTTACCCAATAATTTTGTTGTAATTCCTTCTAATGTTTTCTTAAAGGAAGTTATTTGATGTAAGAATGGATTACCTAATACTGCATCATAAGCAACATCTTCTATTAAGTGTTTTATACAGTAATTATTATTACGTACAAATCTATTTGGTAGTTTCTTATTTATTTTCATTGCAGCACCATTGCTGCTATTAATTTTTATTAGTTTTTACTAGATATTTATTTGGAATAATTCCGGGTCTAATATAGGACTGGTCTGCTCCGCTATCCAATAATGCTACTATATTAATTGTGAAATATTCAACTCCTATTGTGACTAATGAATATCATTTTTCTATATTGACTCTATTAATGATGTTAAAAAATTGAACATCAGTAGGAGTTTTATCTGTTATATTTATTCCAATTTGTGTGATTCTATATTTGAACTACTTGGTTTTAAATTATTAGTTGCTATCTTTAATTCTAATTCTAAATCCTTTTCTTTTAATGTAGTTAGTTCTTGTTTAATTTGACTTACTTTCATTTTTTAACATATTGATTTCTATCATTTGATTTTATCATTTCATTTTTCTTATCAACTTCTGAATATTTTGTAATTGTTTTATATAAACTAAATGGTTCTTGAATCTGTGGTATTTTTGAATTATTTTCTCCTCTATTACCGGGATTTTAGTTTTTCAATATATTCCTCTTTATTTTCTGAATTTTCTAATTTTCTATCATTTCTAATATAATTTCTTTTTATTATTTGGACTTCTTAACATGGTAATGGTTGATATTTTACATTGACATATACTATTATCTTCCGAATATGATGAATTTGAATTATATTCTATTTGTTCATCATCTGAACTATCTCTTACTCCCTCCATTTTTTATAAGTGGTACTATAGGTTTAGGTGTTTGGATTTAGGTGGGAAAAAATGAGTGGATGAAATTGAATGTAGAATGTAAAAACTAGAATGAGTGGATGACATTGAAGGAATCTTACCAAAAAAGGAAAGTGGACCAATATAAAAGAAACAATCCAAAAAGTAAAGTGTGCCAATAATAAAGAAACAGATGGAGTAATAATGATAGTAGTTTTTTTAAAATTATTGTTCTTCTGAAAATAATGAATTTATTTTCTTTTCTACCTTGCAATGTGATGTTGTATGCCCAAATTTTTTGCATTTAAAACATTGAATATTTTTGTATTTATTATTTCCTTTATACAATTTATTCTTATTACTTTTTTTATAAAATTTATTGTTATTATAATATTTATCTTTTTAATTTTTTCTTAAATATTTTTTCTTTATTCTGATGAAAGAGCTTTAATACCAGTAATTCCAAATTGCTGGCAAAATGAACTCATTTCCTTCCTTTCAGAACCGTACTTATGTTGAATCTTTAAATCATGACATAGAGTTAATGATTCCTTTTTTTACGAATGCAAATATCTGTCCAAATGTTAAACTGTTGTAATCAATCTTTTCAGTTTCTAATTCCTTTTTGTAAATTTGTAATTCTAGTAATAAATTTCTCCTTCCAAAAAGGAGCATTTGAATCAGTTCTTAAAACTTGAGTTAGGAATATATCCTTATACCATTTGAAGTCAATTAAGGTTGGACATATTAAATTTGTAAGACATATTTTGAACTAGTCAATTCCTCATTAGGATTTCCTATAAAATACATTGAAATTACATAGATTAAATAAGCTGATCCATCTTGAATCATGGTAAAAGTGATATTATCACCTTCTCCTACAGCTTCTTCTATTTCATGATTCATTATTGACTTTTTTAAAGATAATTATCCCAACATCCTTTTAACTGTCCTGTAAATCCTGTTACTAATAAGGTTACAATTTGAGGTTCTGTAATATTGATTTTAGTTTTGTATGTCATTCTGGCCATACCCATTTCTTGAAGTATATTTAATATTTGGTATTCTGATTTTTCATCTATGTTCCATTGATAAAGGTATTGACCATCATAACTATTTAAAAAATGATTTTTTTCACATTGAATATTTGGCGGAGTTGGTCTAGTAATTTTTTGTTCTATCATTTCTCCAATTCTTTTTAAATCTTGGTGCCCTTAATTTATTTATTTCTAACCTAGGTTGTTCTATAATATCTTGAGGATTATCATTTAATTGTTGTTCAATTAATTCTATTTAATTTTCTAGTTCCTCTTCTGAATCAAAAGAATTACTACTTGAACTAATTGAATCCTAATTATTTGCTTGAGATATTACACCTAATGATTTTGAAGTACTAGCTTCATTCTTTTTACTCCACGAAATTGAATTTTCCATTTTCTTTGAGAAAAGTGCTACTTGAAAATTGGGATTTGTAGTTTCATTTGGAAATTATGTTTCTCTATTCTCTAATTTAGTAGATATCATATCTATTTGATTAGGTATAGTATGTAATATTTGATTTGAATAATTATTTTGTTGGTATACTTTTTTTAATATCGTCTGAATTTACTACTTCTGATAATTATCTTCCTATTTTTAATGGTGATGCTACTATAGTTTCATTATTAACATTTATTTCTAGATTCTTTAATAGAGGATGAATTGAACTTATAACTGTACCATTTCGCAAATTCCATTTTTTAAATAAATTTATTTCCATATTAATGATTGGAATATTATTTAATTTATTTCCTTTTTTTCTATTACTTGTTCCTTTTCTAAATAATATTGTAACCATATAAAAAACTTCATTTTTTATTTTTAATCAATTAAGTTCCTCATAAAATTTAGTTTTAAAATTATTTCTTAATTATATATCAAATTCTTCAAATCATAATCTAAGTTGAATGTTATCTAAACTATAATAATTCTTATTCAAATATTATTTTTTGTCTACGTTTAGTTCTTGATTACTTGTCATCATGTGTAGTTCTGGAAACTTTATTTCACTTGGAGTTGGGGACTCATATTGAGAATTTACACCTGGAACTATTCCGGGTAAAGGACTTGAATACCTAATTTTAGAATCTTGAAAACTTAACGGAATATCTGATGTTGAATATCTAGACGACTGACCATAATAATATCTAGATTCCTCTAGTATTGATTTATTATATGGAAATTCGCTAGACATAGACCTACTAAATTTTATTAATACTTTCCCATTATTTTGTTCTTCAATTATTGATGGTTCTGTAATTGCTTTATTTCTTTGTATAGTTAATGGTCTTTCTGCCATTATTTCATCTGGAATAGTTATTTCATTCAGTCATAGCAATTTTGGAGTTTCTATCCAAGTATTATCTGATTCTGACACTATGAATATTGATTCATCCTTATGTGGAGAATTTAGCCTTAATGCGGTTGGAATCATTGGATAGCATTATTGGATATAGTAGCATTATTGGATTATAGGAGTGGAAGGTTTCATAATTAATATAGTAGCTTTATTGTATAGCGGAGCATACCAGTCCTGTATTAGATCCAGAATTATTCCAAATAAATATCTAGTAAAAATTAATGGAAAATTAATAGCAACAAATGGCACTGCAATGAAAATAAATAAGAAACTACCAAATGGATTTGTATGTAAAAATAATTACTGTATAAAACATTAGAAGATGTAGCTTATGATGCAGTATTAGGTAATCCATTTTTACATCAAATAACTCCCTCTAAGAAAACATTAGAAGGAATTACAACAAAAATTATTAGGTAAAAAATTATTATTTCTAAATCCACCTAGTCAAATTGAATTAAATTTGTTACAAAATAATTCATTAAATATATAAAAATATATATTTAATGAATAACAAGAAAAAACATATAATGAGTTTAAAAGAAGAATTAAGTTATTCAAAAATAGAAGAAAAAAAAGTGATAAATTAATCCAAAAAAATTAAAAAGTTAGAAAAAGAATTTCAAAATGATGTTTGTTCTAATCATCCCAATGGTTTTTGGGAAAGGAAGAAACATATTGTAAGTTTACCATATGAAAAAGAATTTAATGAATAAAATATCCCAACTAAAGCTAGGCCTATTCAAATGAATTCTGAAATGATTGAATTATGTAAACAAGAAATTAAAAGTCATTTAGATAAAAAAAATTAATTAGAAAGAGTAAATCTCCCTAGAGTTGATCTGCATTTTATGTAAATAAACAGGCAGAAAAGGAACGAGGTGTTCCTAGACTTTCTATAGATTATAAATCATTAAATAAGGTATTACAATGGATTATATATCCAATTCTAAATAAAAGAGATTTATTAAAGAGATTATTTAATGCTAAAGTATTTTCTAAATTCGATTTAAAAATCAGGATATTGGCAAATTCAAATAGATGAAAATGATTAGTATAAAAAAGCATTTGTTGTCCGTTTAGGACAATATGAATGGAATGTAATGCCATTCGGATTAAAGAACGCTCCTTCATAATTTTGGAAAATAATGAATGACATATTTAATCCATATTCAACATTTGTGATTGTTTATATAGATGATATATTAGTTTATTCAGAGTCAATAGATAATCATTTTAAACATCTAAATATATTATTAAAAGTTATTAAGAAAAATTGATTAGTAATATCAGAACCTAAAATGAAATTATTCCAAATAACAATAAGATTTTTAGGTCATAATATTCATTTTAGGAATGATTACTCCTATTCAAAGAGCTATTGAGTCTGCAAACAAATTTTCAAATGAAATTAGGGATAAAAGTCAATTACAAAGATTTTTAGGCTGCTTAAATTATATATCAGATTTCCCCCAAAATTAATGATAATTTGTAAACCATTATATGAAAGACTAAAAACTAACCCTCCAGCATGGAGTGAAAATCATACCAGAATTATTAAAGAAGTAAAATCAAAAGCTAAATCATTACCATGTTTAGTTATTCCACATCCAGATGCATTTATGATAGTCCAAATAGATGCATCAAATGTAGGTTATGGAGGTATATTAAAACAAACGCATTCATCCAAAGAGTCAATAGTTAGGTATCATTCAGGATTATGTACAAGTGCACAAATGAATTATTCAACGGTTAAAAAGGAAGTTTTAGCAATTTTTTTATGTATATCAAAATTTCAAGATGATTTATACAACAAGAAATTTTTATTGTAAATTGTTTGTAAATCTCCAAAAGAAATTTTGCAAAAAGACGTTAAAAATTTAGTATCAAAACAAAATTTTGCTAGATGGCAAGAAATATTATCATTTTTCGATTTTGATATTGAATTTATTCAAGGAAAAGATAATTCAATTCCAAATTTTCTAACTCGTGACTTTCTTATAGGAAATCATGAGTAAATCCTCAAGTTCAGCCAATTCTTCAAATTCAAAATCAGCCAAAGACTATGAGATGAAAATAAATATTCCAAAACCTCTCAGTTCAAAGGTTCCTACAATAGATTTTCCTCTAACCTATTCCAATGTAGCCCAAACTCCATACTCTAAACTCATCCATACTCCAATAGAAAGCCCAAATTATACATTACTTACTCCACAAAATTTAAGACCTACTCAACCATCCCAGCCAACTACTCAAAAAGCCCAATCAAATACATATTCCTATTTTCTTAAGCCCAGTCCAGAATATATATTACTTACCCAACTTCAAGCATAACCAGATATTCCACAGTTAAAGTTGTTTGTTTCAAGAATGTTTCCACCACAATATCAATGGTTTGTAGATGATACTAAAAAAATACAAAATTTCTATGAACTCATTTTGATAGATGCTCATTCAATAGAAATCCAACACATTGCTAACAAAAATTACCCCAAGTAGAATAGATTATTCCAAGATGCATATTAAACAGGTACTTCACCCTAAGCACTTTTCCAATATCCATTCCATAAGAAAATTCTCAGTAAATTATGTCCTTCAAGGGTTTAATTATGTTGACTATATTTAAGTCTGGTATAGAACCTTTTACATTAGATCATTTGACCATGCATGGTGTATAAATTTCCACCAACATTTCAATAGTGATATCCCCATAGGGTTTTATCATTGAATCACAACCTTTGGAACAATTAAAGAAATCTATCCACAACCAGTAGTTGATGGTTATGACACCTTCAATAAACTTAGTAAAGCAGAAAAAATCATGAAGCCATTTTTATTTCATAGTGTATTTAGAGTTTCATGGATCTTTGCATGGGACTTTCAAATCAAGCCTATTCATCAAGATAAGCCATGTTCATTAATTAGGCAATACAAAATCAAATGGTGGAGTAACTATAGGGTAGAATTTTGCTCACCCAATGTAGTTACCCATTATATACAAAAGGGAGAAAATTTAAGAATCTAGTTTAGCAAGGAAGAAAGTATTAAGCAAATCAAGCTCCCAATTCAAGTAGCCATGCAGCAAGTTTCTCATTCAAGCACCCCAGTATTAATCAAGGAAGAAGAACAAAGGAAATTTCAAGAAACAACAATTTCAAGAAAATGATGGACCTATACAATAAATTCAAAGACAAAGGAAAATTCAAGAAACAAGAGCCCAAGGAAGAAGAGAAAGAAGACCCGTTTGGAGCCCCATTGGGCCAAGATCCGTTTGAATTTTGATACGTAAGCAGTGACGCATTCAAGACAATCAGTAATGGAGGGACGCAGACTTCACTTTGATACGTAAGCAGTGATGCACGCATTCAAGACAATCAATAATGGATGGACCCAGAATCCACTTTGATTCCATTAAAAAGGACAAAAAATAGTGGTGGGACCCAGACACCACTCAGACTCCACTCAAGATTAATCAAGAATGGAGGGACTCATACTCCACTGCCGGACTCCAAATTTTATTCAATTTCAATTGTAATAGACTAGAAGTATTCTACAAATTGGTAGTTTACCTTCATTGTAAGGTACGCTGATTGCAACCCCATCTACTTCTGATGGAAATTAGGGTACAAATACCACCATAAATGAAAATATTCCACGTCTTGATCAAACATTAAAGGGTTATGTTAGTGATCCTCTAAGTGACATGGTTGAACCTATGACAAGGTCTAGAATGAAGCTTAGAGATGATGCATTGAATGGTTTGATTGATTGCCTTCATGGTGAAGAACTTAAGAAGAAATCGACAAGTTCTTGGATTACTTATTCAAGGTTGTCGGTTAATTGAAGACATTATGAAGAACACTTTACTCTTTTCCCATTGAGTTTTTTTTAATGAGGAAGTGTGATCATTGTAAAATAAATGTTTTGTTCTTGACTATTGGTTCGGCCATGTGGGCCTTAGAGACCAATTCAAAAATATTAAACAGTCCATTAGGGTCTACCTTATTCAGTTGTATTCTGATTAGAATTAGATTTGGTAAGATGATATAAGGTAATATCTTTCCAGTCTAATTCTAGACAGTTTCGGCCGTGTATATTTAGTAGAATATCATTAGGATTTGATTTTTGGTATTTTAATTAGATATGGTTTTAGCTTCTTAAAGCTGCTATAAACTTTGATTCAGTTTCTACTTCTGATTAGGGTTTGAATTGGCCGAAATCCTCCTACATTTAAAGAGGTTTGGCCGATGGCCATATACACATAGTAAACAACATTTATTCAGAATTTTGAGACATTCTCATAATCTTCATTGTTGCTTAAACCTGCAGGTTATTTAAGTATTCAATACTTCCTTTATATTCGTACCATGCGGGCTAGACGTTTATAGAGAAACCTTTAAGTGTACCATGCGGGCTAGACGCTTAGAAGTCGAGTTGAGTGTACCCTGTGGGCTAGACGCTGGAATTCGTGCAACTCATGTGGTTTTGGGCGAAATTCCATCTCAGTTAAAGATCCAATATTCTGCAATCCAGAGTCTTCGTAAGGAGATTCATATCAACGTGCCTGATATTCGCAAGAACCTTGTGTCCGGTTCTCTGCTGATTAAGCATGGCTTGAAGCTAGTGTTTGAGTCTGATAAGTTAGTCTTGTCAAAGCAAAGTATGTTTGTAGGCAAAGGTTATGAGTTTGATGGTATGTTCAAGTTGAACACCATGGTTGTACCTCCTAAGAATGATGAAATGAAAGCTTCTTCTTCTGCTTACATGATTGAGTCTTCCTATCTGTGGCATGGTAGAATAGGACACGTTAATTATGATTCGATAAGGCGATTAATTAACATGGAGAACATACATAACATGAAAATTGATGCAAATCATAAGTGTGAAACTTGTGTTGAAGCTAAGATGACTCAAACGTCTTTCAAACAAGTTAAACGAAACACGAAACCTCTTGAGTTGATACATACCGATATCTGTGATCTCAAGTTCGTGCAAACAAGAGGAGGTAACAAGTATATAATCACCTTCGTGGATGATTGTACGAAATACTATTATGTGTACTTGCTAAAAAGCAAAGACGAGGCAATTGATAAATTCGTTCTCTACAAAATGGATGTTGAAAATCAACTTGATAAGAAGATCAAGGTGATTCGAAGTGACCATGGAGGTGAATATATAGAGCCATTTAGGGACTACTGTTCTGAAGATGGAATTATTCACAAGGTCACTGCCCCCTACTCGCCTCAATCAAATGGTGTGGTTGAACGTAAAAATTGCACTATTAAGGAGATGATGAATGCGATGTTGATAAGTTCTGAGTTGCCGCAAAGCATGTGGGCGAGGCTATTTTGATGGCCAACTATCTTTTAAATAAGATACCCTGTAAGGATGCGAAAGCAAATCCCCATGAGTTGTGGAAAGGCACGAAGCCGTCCTTTATGTACTTGCGAATGTGGGGGTGCCTTGCTAAGGTGTTGATCCCACTGACAAAGAAGTTAAAGATCGGACCTAAAATGGTTGACTGTATCTTTTTATGATATGCACATGAGAGTAGTGTTTATCGCTTCCTTGTACATGAATCTCATCATCCCGAGATTCATAAGCACACAACCATGGAATCAAGAAATGTAAATTTCTTTGAGGATGTGTTCCCTGCTAAGGAAATGGTAGAATCGTCAAAGAGGACCATTGAGTCGTTAGACGAAAGCATAATAATTCCTGACGATCTCGAGAATCAAGAGGAGGAAGTGGATGAACCTAGACGAAGTAAACAGATTAGGACCAAAAAATTGTTTGGTCCTGATTATCTAACTTTTGTGCTTGAGAGCGAGCCACAAAGCTATAAAGAAGCTGTGAATTCGTCTGAGGGACCTATGTGGAAAGAAGTGATAAAGAGCGAAATTGACTCGATTCTACATAATCATACTTGGGAGCTAGTGGACTTACCTCCGAGGTGTAAACCACTGGGCTACAAATGGAT
>JAULKK010014375.1:0-10107 GCA_032355705.1 Rubia peregrina
ATCTTTTTCCAAAATCCAATTAAGAAAGACAAATTTGGACCTCCATTTGCCATATCTCAAAATCACATGAACTGCAATTGCTAGGAAAATTAAAAATAGACTAAAGCATTCCAACTTGAGAAAGGGTCTCAGCACAATCCATCCCATGGACTTGCTTATACCCTTTTAATACGATTCTATCCTTGAAAAAATAAATGCATGGTTTCATTTTGAAGACCATCATTTTAGTCTTACACGTTTAGTAAATCAACCAAATCCAAACTTGGTTTTCATACATAGAGTCTATTAAGAATTCATAGCCTTAAGCCAATTTTTGGAGTTAGGGATTATTAAAGTTTAACTTTAAGTCATAGGTTCATCACTTTCTAACAATATTATTTTATAGTATTTAGTCGCAAGGAAATAAATGTACCTTCCTCTGAATCCTATACATTTCTGACAAACTTAAGGCATGAGCGTTTTCAGTAGTCTCTAAGACTTTCCATGTATTTATCTTCACCACTTAGCATGAAGGGATAGACGTTTCTAGAACTGATTGTTGCTCACCTAAAAACTTATTGAGGTTTAAATTCCTCCCACTTTTTATTTTGGAATGATGATACTTCTTCAAAAGGTCATATTCTCGAGCAACAAAACATAGTTCTCAGAATGGTTGTAGAAGTAATACCACTTTATCTCTTTTGCATATCCCAAAAAGAGACATTCATCAAACTTGGTGCAAGTTTACTGGGAAACCTTCGTTTCACATATGCTTCGCAAATCCAATGGTTTAAGAGAAAAGACTTTCAAATAACCCTTCCTTGAATATCTCATATGTTGTCTTTCCTACCGCTTTAGACAATGTCTGGTTCAGTGTGAAAACTACCTTTTTAGAAAAACATGTCCCTCACAAGGAAACTGGAAGACTGGCTTGACCCATCACTGGAATAACAATATCTAATAAGGTATCATTTATCCTTGCGGACACACCATTCATTGAGGTGTTCTTACAGGATTCAACTATTGAAGAATGTCACATTCTCTCAGATGCTCAACAAATTCCGGACTCAAATATTCACCACATCAATCCAATTGACGTGTTTCAACTTTCTTGCCAAGTATATTCTAAACATCATTATGAAAATCCTTAAATTTCTCAAAAGAATCAAACATACCTCACATCAAGTAGACAACTATATCCACTCAAATCGTCGGTGAAGGTAATGAAGACATAAATCCACCTCTTGCGGTTGAACGCATTGGGTCTACAAAACACTTAGTTAATAAGACCTAATAGTTCACTTGCTCCATCGTCCATCACTATGAAGGGTGATTTTTTCATCACAATATTTGCAAATCTCAATCGACTCCTAGTCAATTAATTCCATGGTTCCTCTCGCCGGAGTCACTGCATGTGCTTTATGTTCATGTGGCCAAATCGATATTTCCAGAGGTATGTTGGACTTGATTATTTGTTTTAGCCTTTTTGATATTTATGTCATAAACTTGTTTATCCATATCAATCAAATAAAGATTGTTGTCTATTTTGCAAAACTACAAGAGATCCATTTAAAATGAAACAACCATTGCTCCTATTCTAATGAAAACCTCCCGTGTCCACACATAAATGTTAATTACATTATAGTAACACTTAGATCAAAATAACTATTATATGACTCAATGTAAGCCCATAAGGCATGGATAAACTATAAGTTCTTATACTCAATGGAGCAACCCTTGCTTTTATTTCTGTTATGTAGGTTGACCTCTCAGCAAGTTTAACTCCTACTTTGATCTCTCCACATTTTTGAAATTTTGAAGAACACGTATGATATGCAATACCCATCGGTAGAGTTATTAATGACAGAGACTGTCTATGACGTTTATACCAGCAGTGTCACATACTCACCCATTCTCTTTCCTCTAAAAACTCGCGGCAGTATTCTTTCTCATGAGATGTGTCATTGTAGTAGAAGTATTGGAACATTTCAGACTTTAAAACTATACTTCCTAACAGTTTGTTGTGTCTTAGACGCATGGTTGCTATGGTTACGCTTTCCCTATCCCAATTCTTCATTCTTCCTTTTTGATTCAGACACTTGAATCCATTTATTTTAAGCATCCCATGCAGCTTAGTCAAAGTCTTTTCATTTCCACTTAAATTGTTACAAACCATCATAGAGTGAATATAGTTAGATGTCAGGGGCCAACTCTCAACCATAGGCAAAACCTGGTATCTCCATGTTATCAAATGATCGAATCATTTTCAAAACATGGGGTCCCACTAGTTTTAATTTCTCTACGTTATAGTCAAAATGGTCGTAAAGGTATCAAACCTCTCAATCCTGGCCTACTCTTGAATCATAGCTCAGAGCTTCAGGTTGATGTTGTAAGTATCTGAGTTCAAAGCTTGCCTTGCAATTCTGGACTCATACTATTCAACATAAGACACCAACATCGGAGATTTGAATATCAATGACATTCTCCTTCTTTTCTTGCATTAGAACTATAATAAAGTTCCTTTGCCAAGTTACTACCATTCATTTCATCCTTCCAAATGACTGAACGCAGATTAGAAGAGTTGTGCTATGTTGTTATATATGATTACTACAATAAAAATAAATGCGATAACAACTGTTTAAAAAGAATAACTTGAAGAAAAGCATTCAAGTCTTATTAGAAGTTATTCAACATTTTATTCGATCCAAGTTGGTCCATGAATAAAATGATTCCAAGATCCTCAAAATCACAAGATCTTAAGTATGCTTTGGCTTGTCTCAATTCCTTAGATTTTAGGTAACCAATCCCATTGCAAATAGTATCCAATAATATTCTTGGTCGATAGGGTACATCGAATGTACTACCTATCTCATTTAGCCTCAACAACCGAGGACCCCTCAACAACCGAGGACCCCTTTCACTAGGTCTACCCACATTTCCCCCAAGATTAGAAGTGCCACTATCCCTTTGATAAAATATGTCACTTGTAATCGAGTGTTTAATGAGTGTTCTTGTTTCGGAAAGACAAATTATTGCTCATTATTAATTTTGGGACCGTTGTTCGTTATGTTGGTTTGATCATTAGTGAACTAACTTCATAATAATTCCACACACATAAACCAGTTTCATGCATTTATAATATAAAGCAATAAATAAATGAGATAAATGCATCTAAAGTGATCCTAGTATGGCCCCCTAATCTTGACAAAGTCTTCATGTTGTCTGCTAGATCTCATCCCTTGATCTTCTTATCGAACTTACAATTTATTTTAATTTAAATAATAAAATTGAAAATAAATTTACAACATAACAATAAAAGATCGCAGAAAGTATTTAATTACAATACTCAATAACGATACACAAAAAACTATATTTAAATATCTAGTGGAGCCATACTAGTCACAAATGACCTTGCACTTAATCCAATTCATATATGAATTCATTCATTTCTAAAATGAATGGCCCAATAACATATAAAAGTAAATTGGAATAAAATCACTTAGTAAATTAAGAAATTAACCATATCAAAATAATTAAGTTAACTAATTTATAAAATTATTAACCTTAATTATTTTCCTTTGCCATATTTAATAATTCTAAATTACGAAATAAACCAAGTATATCAGGCAATCCATATACCAAAAATAATTAAGTTAAATAATTTTTAAAATTATTAGCCTTAATTATTATTACCAAATTTTCATTATTCTATATTAATAAAATAATCAAATTTAATAATCAAAACGCATCAAATGCCTTAATTAATAATACTTTGTTAATATTTAATTTTCATTTCTAAAATTAAAACTATTCTCACTCAGAATTTAAATTAAAAAGAAACTGGTCCACTTCATTTTGATTTTAAATTTTTTTATCATTATTATATTTTAAAAACATTTAATATAATGTTTGACCGGACCTGTCTTGTCCAACCCTAAACTAACCGGTCCGGTAAGACTAGACCAGATCAGATAAAGGTTGTTTTAAATAAATCAAAACGAAGAGCTCGTCTGGGCAAAGGTGTTAACCACCTTACATTTTTTTTTGGGCTCAGCCCAAAGAAAAATAAACAAATCTAAAACCTTTGCAGATCTTATGTTCATTCGATATCCTGAAGCTAGGGTTTAGCAGCTGCCATGCCGTCACTACCGCCGACCTGGCGGTAATGCTATAGTACGAGTCGATGAATAGTAATTCAGGTGGTGAATATTATTTTTTTTGAAAAAAATCTGAGTGGATTTAAATCAAATTAAATCATCCAATAATTAATTGATATTAGCATGCACATGAATCTAAATTCCATATTATGTAAATCTAATTTATATATTGTCTAGATCAATTTAAAATATGCAAGATGCTTTGATACCACTATTGGGAATTGATTAAATCCAATTTAGCATAAAATCAATTATCTTATCCCTAATATCATGCATGTAATTAAATCGAATCTATCTAAGAGTTTATATTATTTTTGAAGTGTGTCTTACCGTTAGATAAACATGGAGATGAGAATCCCATATTTGATTCCTCTATACGTATCTACACAGTATGATCAGATCTCCTACATTGCCATCAACTTAGAACGTTGATTAGCAAGCAAGACTTATTCCTTCTTCTTCTCTTAATTTACTGTGAGGTTTATTTTTCTGAGAATGGTTGGATTGGTTTATGGTTTCTTCCGTCTGGAACGGCCAGGGTTATAATAATTTCATTAGTAACATTTCTGTAAAAATATCTATCTATACAGAATAGTCATTAATCCAAGAAACCCTAATCCAAGTCAATCTGGGCCTAACCCAATTAGACTTAATAAGTTCAAAACTCAATCCTCATATAATAACTATCTGGGCTCCTAGCCCAATAGTAATTTATTTTACCCAATTTCATCCCTTGTGTGTGACCCTGTAGATTCAGTCATAATAAGCTGCAAGCCCAATATAATTGATGCTTGCTAATCAAAAGTGATTTCAAGTTAAATATTGATCACCAAAAATAACTGAATTAATTATCTCCAAAGTTAATCCTCCAACTATATTATAGAAAAAGCACATTGACTGAAGGACATTATTCGATTAGTTGTCGCCGTCAATGACACCCGGTGCTGGTTCCAACAAAAAACATCTTCTTTTCTCCCATTATGGGCACTCAGATCATGAGAAGGCTGCATGCTTCAAGCCTGTTGGCTACCCCGATTGGCTGAAGGAACGGTTCGCGAAACGAAATCATGCTCATTGCTAGTTTTAGCCTTCAACTCCACCCTCTGCAAATGCCGATCAGACACCAATTTCAACGTCCGTTGTTTTGTAACTTCAACTGATCTGGCTTCTCTCAATCCTGCGCTCAATGACGATCAATGGAAGGTTGTTCTCAACATGTATTCACCAATGAAAATTCTGAAAATTATGGCATGTCTATTCTTAATTGGATCTTAGTTACTGGAGCCTCATTTCATATGACAGGATATTATTCTTTGCTTTGGGATATTATTTATGTTCATCCAGTACCAATTAAATTACCCAATGACCGTCTCTCCTCCGCTACGAAGGTTGGTCATCTATTGTTGGGAGATTATTCCCTACCTTGTGTTCTTCTTGTTCCCAATCTTGACTGTAATTTACTTCAAGTAACCAACTCTAGTACGACCTTAATTTGTTGATTATTTTTACCCCTCTTATTTTTGTTCTTCATGAGATCCACTCGAGGAAGGGGATTGGTGTGGGTAGAGTATACTGTTGGGTTTGTTGGCTCCAGACACTTGGTTCCAGAGTTCGTGCTTCTTCAATTCGTTCATCAGAGAGTTCTGAAACTTTTTGGTATTAGCATCTTGCTTATCCGGCGTCGTCCATTTTTTCTTTGAATTTCAATAAGAATTCATATGAAAAATTGGTTCCATGCACTTCCTATTTTAAGGCAAAACAATCCGGGTTGCCTTTTCTTGAAAGTTTCAATGAAGCCGCAGAGTTGTTTGAGTTAGTAAATTATGACATTTAGGGTCTGTACATTACTCATTCTTTTATTGGTGCTCGTTATTTCTTGACAATTGTTGACGATCATTCTTATACCATTTGGGTCTATTTATTAGCCTCTAACGTTGAGGTCGCTACAAAATTTTGGTAATTTGGTGATTTTGCAAGTACTCTATTTTGATCAAAGGTTCGATGGGTGCATGCGGACAATGGCACTATATTACTACCTTTGAAACCATATTTTTCCGATCAAGGAACTGTGTTTGAGACCTCTTTTGTTGCTACTTCTCTGTAAAATGGGCGTGTTGAGCGTAAGCATCAACACTAGCTTAATGTTGCCCACTCTCTGCATTTTCAGGCTAACTTACCAATTGAATTTTGGGATGAATGTATGTCTACTACTGCTATGTTGATCAACCATACTCCAAAGCCTCTCTTGGATGGAATTTACCCCTTTGAGATACTCTGTGGATGCCCACCATCCTATAAACACATTCAAGTTCTCGGTTGTTTATGCTTCCTTACACAGAATCCAGTGGTGCGGAACAAGTTTGGTCCAAGAGGCTATGAATGTGTATTTACTGGTTACCCTAACGGCGGACGTGGCTGGTTTCTCTATGACTTAGAAACTAAAGAAACATTTGTTAGTATGTATGTTGTATTCTTTGAGGAATTATTAACTTTTGTGCTGCATCCTCCCATCATCAAACCTCTTGCTACATTGCATGATGTTCCCTCCCCGGCGATATACGACAATCCACCTATTCCTTCTGATGTCCGGGAGAGTTTGGATCTTTCTTTGCCACCCACGCTGTCCATTGAGCTTACCTCGCCCGAGGTCCCTTCATAGATCGATTCAACCACTGACATTGGAGACACTTCCACCCCTGTGCGGTTCGTCATAGTACACACACTAGGCAACCTTCAGTTCTTCTCAGGGATTATGTTTGCAGTGCTCTTAAGCCAATAAACCAATCCACTACAGCATCTCCACCAGAGCCACGATTATCGTCCTCATGTACTTTATAACCCCTCCATAAATATGTTTCTTCTGTTAATTTCTTTCCTTCCCATGTCAATTTTTAGCACTTGTGACTCTAAATATGAAGCCTTCTTTTTTAAAGACGCGGTCTTACACAAAACCTGGCCTGCTGCCATGAATGATGAACTTCATGCACTTGAAAAGAATGGGACATTGTCGTTGTCTTCTATGCCTCCCAGGAAGAAACCAATCGGTTGCAAATGGATGTATCGTATCAAGTACAATGTCAATTGATCTATTGAGGGACACAAGGCTTGACTGGTGGTTCTTGTTAATCGGGAGAGTCGATTTCGTTGGTACTTTAACCATTTTTGCCAAGATGGCATTCATCAGGGTGTTTCTTGCTGTAGCTACAATCCGGCACTGGGTACTTCGTTAGATGGATGTCCATAATGTCTTCTTACACGGTAATCTGACTGAGGAAGTGTATATGTTACCACCTCAGGTCCATTTCAATGTGCAACCTGGGCAAGTTTGTCATCTACGAAAGTCGCTTTATGGCCTCAAACAAGTTCCTCGGAATTGGTTTGCTAAGTTGTCAGCATCTCTGCCTTCTTATGGATTTCTCCAAAGTTATGTTGATTAATATTTATTGTCTTAAGCATGAAGGGATATTACTTTGCATGTTCTAGTTTACGTCGATGACTTTATCATTGCCAGAAATGACAGAGGTGGCATCGCTGGGTAAAGGCATATCTCATTCCTATTTTCACATGAAGGACTTGGGAATTCTTTATTACTTTCTAGGCATTGAGATATCTTGAAACTCCTATGGCTTATTTTTGTGTCAGTGTAAGAATGCTCTGGATATCCTGTCTAAGGCCGGTTTACTCGTTGCTAAGCTGACTGAATTTCTAATGGAGTAGAACCATCAACAGGCCGTGTCTACCAATTCGATCTTTGAGCACCCTAATCGCTATCGTCGCCGCATTGGTTGTTTAATCTATCTCACAATTACTCAACCTGAGTTGTCTTATTCCGTCGACACTGTTGCTCAGTTTCTCTGGGCTCCAAAGCTAGATCATTGGAAGGCCGCTTTGCATGTGTTTCATTACCTTAAAAGGCATCCGGGTCAAGGTCTTCTCTTTTTTTGCTAAAAGCTCTTTGCAAGTGACCGCTTTCTGTGATTCATATTGGGCATCTTGTCCTATTACTTGTTGGTCGATTACTGGTTATTTTATTATGCTTGGTCATTCACCTATTTCATGGAAGATAAATAAACAAGGTACAATCTCTTGTTCATATGTTGAAGCTGAGTATCGAGCTATGGCTTCTGCCTGCTGTGAGTTGGTGTGGCTCAAATCCCTTCTCAAGTTATTGGGTGTCTCAAATCAACATCATATGTTTCTCTTTTGTGATAGCCAAGTGGCATTACATATTGCTGCTAACCCAGTTTTTCATGAAAGAACGAACCATATTGAAATCGACTGTTATCTTATTCGAGATCATGTTCAGACAAGTAATATTGTGACAAAGCACATCCCCACCCCTTTTAGACTAAGGACTTATTCACCAAACCTTTCAGTAAGGCACAATTTCAACTCTTATTGGGCAAATTTGTCATTATTGATTTACATGCTTCTAAGGGGGAGTATTAGGAAATATTCTTAGGATATTCGTAAGAAATTTGATTTGATCTTATTTCAGTAGTTGATTATGTATAGGACTCGAACTTTTGTACCACAAATAAAGTCTCCGAATTTAAAAAGTAAGAAAGTATTTTCCACAAAATATTTACCTTCCCTGAGTTTATCAAAAAGTTTTAGAAAAAAATTAAAAAGAATTGAAAAATATTGCACAAACTAGGCAATTGCAAAAATCGTAAGAAAATTATGCGAGCCTTATATTTTTATCAAACCCTATTCTGTCCAAAAATACAATTGCACATTTTACTATGTTACATACTTCGAAATAATTATGAGTATCGGGTCTAGATTTATATATCTAAAATAATTTCTCCAACCTTAAATAATGAGATAAAAATAAATATTTATCGTGCAAGAAATTCCACAAAATGAAAAGTAACTCATATCGATCAACCTAGCAAGGGAGAAATGAACTATCAACCTAGGTATACCTAATTTTCTTTAACTTGGGCTATGTAGTTCTAGACCGTATACTGATAGACCTTTTACCATTTTGACTAATCATATAAAATTTATTTATATAACTTTTAAGATGAAATTGTAAATTATTTATAGTTTATAGCATATTTTTATAAGATTTTTAAAGTTATGAGAAGTTCATTGCAATAAATAAAAATAAATATCAAATTATTTATTATATTATTTATAAAATAATCTCGTCTAATAGTTGGTGGTTTAAAATAAAATTTGGTCATATGGTTAAGATTCGTGTGAAATATATGCTTAATATTTTAGATAAAATGAGGCATGATTTTAGTTAGGGTTATTTTCCTAACATTACATGTGACTCCATAACTACCAATTACCACGATTTACATTTTGGCCTAAACAAAGTGGCGGTCAAAACATTAACAACCAAATACCTATTTTGAGATAACTTCACATCTATAATCCATAATAATAATTAAAGCAGCAAATTTTTGGTCATGTTGCATCTCCTAACTTTGTCAAGTCACCTTGTCATGTCAGATTTCCACTAACAAAAATACCTTATTTCCAAATTCTTTTCATTAACTACAACTTGGCTTTAATGCACAATTATTTTTTGAAAATTTGAAAAGTGCATCAATTAGTATATTTACTTTTCTTAATTTTTTAATTTGATATTGCCATTTTCCAACAGTCAACCTACCAATAAATGGTCAATTTTTAATTGTATGACTTTGTTTACATGTGTGCTTGGCGTAGACAAACTTTTTAACATTTCATCTTCTAAGAGTTGTTTGCTTTTCGATTTCTTTCAGAAACATGGCTAAATTTGTGTACATCTACCCTCAGTATAGAAAAAATAAAAATGCATGGTAATTTCTCCAAACACGTGACCATTGTAACTGAATTGAGCAAGACTGTTGAAATAAATGGAATTGCAAATTTACTTTTCTATAAGTATTTTCTAGGATAATTTATATTACAACGTGCATAGCATTGGTGTTAAAATCTTACCTTGACTTCAAAGTCATTTTTCTTATAGTTA
>JAULKK010014386.1:0-10107 GCA_032355705.1 Rubia peregrina
CGACTTGCCACTATCTACTTTCTAGTAGTATAGCCGCAATTAGGGCTTATAAATACTATCTTTGAGAGGCACGACGATAGCCTCCCACCTGGTTTTGCAGCTATATCTTTCTCACCAAAATCTGGTTTCTTTGGTAATTTTGCTTTGATTTCTTTGATCGTAACAGATGTTTGGGTTACTCCAACATCTCATAAGTAGGGCTCAAGGCTATAGCCAAAAGGCCCAAAACAACTTCTTGTTCATGGAAACGCTATTCAAACTACTATTTCATATTTTCTTCAAATATGAATTTTTACCAAATGAATTTTTTAATTTTAGTTTCTTACTTTTGACTTTTTCAGAGTAAATAATTTAGGGGAAAATACAATGATTACCCTATTAAATTGAGAAAGTTCAGATATAACCCTGTAAAATTTGAAATTAAAAAATTAACCCTATATTTTGGTGAAATTGTGCAATTATATCCATTTTACTCGATTCTGGCATTAACTAAAAAAGTCAGCCATTGACCAAATATGAAAAGACATAAATACCCCTAAGTTTAAAATTGAAAATCCTAAAGGCCATTTTATGCCTCACTTCTTCTTCTTCTTTAGCTTCTCCTACTTCGCTACTCCATCGTCGCGCCGCCGCTGACTCATCTCCGCTCCGCCGCTGGAAAGAACCACTGTCCCCCAAACCCATCTCATTTCTCCAATCGAAACCCAGACCCATTTCTCCAATCTAAACCCATATCTCACCCGCCTCTACCCACCACCTCTGCTTAAATCCTAGAGCCACCATCGCCCCAAAACAAGCTCCGTCGCTACGTCGTTACCGTCCGCGTCCAACATCCACCTAAACCCTAGAACCCCAAAACAAGTTTCGTCGCTCTGTCTCTCCCCGATGCCCAACATCCCCCGCTACCCACCACCTCCGCCTAAACCCTAAAACCAACTCCGTTGCTCCGCCGCTCCCTATAGCCACCTAGAAACCCTGCCCCCACCGCTCTATCGTCCACCACCAGAACCCCTACCCCGCCGCTCGGTTGCTCCGGTGCCCATCACCAGTAACCCTACCCCTGCTGCTCCGTCACTCCGTAGCCCACCACTAGAAACCCTATCCCCGCCGCTCAGTCTCTCCATCGCCCACTACCAGAGGCCCTACCCTGTCGCTCCGTTTCCCACTGCCAGAAACCCCACCGATCCACTGTGGACCCTGCATTCAATGCCTTCTCCTCTGCACCAACGCCAGCTACGGTGACCGTTAGGGTTTTCAGATCCGTGAGTAAAACCAGAAAGAAAGAAAGTTAGGCGAGGAAAGAAAATTAGGAATTTTTTTGTGTTGTTGAAAATCATATAGGGCATTAATGTATTTTACCTTTCTTACTTTTATAAAAAAAATTAACAGAAGGGTAAAACGGTCATTTCAACAATTTTGCCCATTTCTGCAGTGGACATTTTGGTTAACAATTTACAGGGTTATTTTTGCACTTTCAAATTTTACGAGATCATTTCTGCACTTTTGCCGAAAACATAGGATTAAAAACACACTTTTCTCAATAATTAAATCACCCTTCACCATAAAATTTCATGATTACATGTTTAAGAAGTATTTTAAAAGGGATCTAGTTGGATACAGTACATTTTCATAACAATGATGGAAAATCTTGTTTCAATAAATTTTAAGGTCAAATTATAACTAGACTTAATTGTTTTTTTGTCCCCAACATAGCATCTTTTACCATCTTTTGGTCCCCGATAGCAAAACCATGTTTTTTAGTACCCCACAAATTCAAAGTAAAATTTTTGGTCCCCGAAACCAGATGTCGAATGGTTTTCAGGTAAACCGACATTATTTCCGATATGGTTATGGGTAATTTGTAATTTCACTAATTTAAAAATATTTTCAAATAAAAAGAATTCCAATTTCTTTTTCCTTTTTTCATTCAGCCCCTAATTCTTTTTTAGATTCCTCCGCCTCCTTTCCCTTTCTCCGGCCACACCTCCATCTCCAGCAATGGCATCGCCGTCCTCCAAGTCATCTTCCCAGCGTTTCTCCTCATAAGTATCGTTGTCCAATCCTAGTGGTTCTCTGTTCACCTCTGATCCCAGTCAAATTGAAACCCTCGCGTCTCCCCGTTCTTTCTTTTGCCAATCTTCCCCCCATTTTTTATTTTCCATTTTCGGCCTCGTGATTGAGCCAGGGCTGAGCGGAGTGGGGGAATCGTAGTCAATCGCAAGGGAGGGTGATGAGGCACTAGGGTTTCTGGGAGATGGAGAATGAGGGCTTTGCGGTGCCGGAGAGAGAGAGGAAGGGGAGGAGGAGGTGCGCGAGCTGGGCAGAGGGAGTAGGAGGGCAGATGGGTTAACAACACTGGGGATAGGAAAGATGAGGAAGGAGTGTGGCGGCGCTGGAGAGAGGGAAGAGGAGTGTGGCGGAGCTAACGAGAAGGATGACATTGACACTAGGGAGGATGAGGGCGGAGTGTGGTGATGCTTGGAAGGATCTAGCAGAATCTGGGAAAGAATTAGGGAAGGAGCTGGGACTGGAAATTTTTATTTGAAAATATTTTTTAATCAGTGAAATTACAAAAATACCCCTAAACACATAGGAAATAATGTTGGTTTACTTGGAAACCACTTGGAATCTGGTTTTGAGGACCAAAAAATCACTTTGAATTTGTGGGGTACTTAAAAAATGTGGTTTTGTTCTCGAGGACCAAAAGATGGTAAAAGATGCTATGTTCGGAACTAAAAAAACAATTTAGTCTTATAATTATTCATACATGACGATACATTAAAAAATCAAAGGGTTATAAGAATCTTGTTACAATAAATAAAGATAATCATCAAATTACCTTCTTAATTACATCAATTACGCAATGAGTTCGTCTAACAGTTAGTCGCAAAACACCATATAATAAGATTTCTTATACTTGTAATTAGATTAGATTCATTTATTCCTTAATATCAGGTCTGGTGCATACAATGGTATTCGGTGCATGCAAATTTTCAACTTCCCCGTCTGATGCAATTTCTTGGTTTATGGTGCATGCAAATTTTAATTTTCTTCCTGGAGCATTACATTACTCTCCGACGGAATCACTCGGGAGCTTGATCGTTTCACCTTTATTGTGAATTTTTGGTGAATAGTCGTATACCGCAACTGTAACTTGTCACTGTTTTGAGCATACTCCGTAGTAAGTTTCTATTGCTTTGTTGTGTTCATATTTCATATTGTTTGAACGTAGCTGTGAGATAAATATTCTTTAGATTTCTTTCAATTTGAAAGTACTAAATACACGCTACATTTGCTGTTAGTAAATTGAAGGCCGTAGTTATAATTTCAGTGCATTGAATATCACTTTCAACTGTCGCGCGGTTTGCTGGTATCTATGCACCAATTAAACTGAAAACTCCTTTTCAATTTCGATGTAGTACGTGTATCTTGGAGTGGGAGATGTAGTATTATTGGAATTTTGAGATTCTAGGAGACTCTTGTTGTGCCTGTTCTTCGATGCTCAACTGCAACTTGCGCTGATCCTGAACGCATATCAGCAGTTATTTGTTTTATTAGTTAATTCAGGAAATAGTACACTTTTTATATTGTGTTATCTTATTATTTACTTTTATCACTGAAGATTATGTTTGTGATCAGTACACTTGTTTATGTTTAATGGCATTTCACCTTACTTTAATTGACAACATGCTCATTATGTTGATGAACCAATTTTGCATAACAAAGATATTGATATCCTGAGGTACTTAACTGAATTGTTATTCCCAGTCATTTCAGTTATAATCTTCGAATTTCTTCTGTTGGATGAATTATTGTTTTAATTTACAAAAGAGCCTACTATAGTATTGTGTAAAAACACCAAAAGTTCTGATTCAGCCACAATCTCAGTTGTAGCATTACTAACTGCAACATCAGTTTTTCCCACCCCATTTTGTTGATTATATAATGTATCTCCTAATCTATGCTGAGATCCAATCTGATTTCAGGGAGAAGACAGTGATGTTGCTTGTGGGACTTTGTTGGCGCCTTGCTTTACTCCCTTCGTCCCAAATCAAATTGTAAAAAAACTTTTTCACGGTCTCCAACACACATGTTTGACCATTAATATATTTAACTACGTATTATATCGGTATACAAAAAGTTACTTTTTAGAAACTACTTGTTATGATGAATCCAACAATATCATTTACAACAATATTATTATTTATATATTTATTCAAATGTGTAGTCAAAGTTTTCTTTGTTTGATTGAATCTTTGATTCCTTGCAATTTGAGTTGGGACAGAGGGAGTATGCATTTTTTCCTTTTGCATGCTTATGGTAATTTGCATGATTATGGGAGCTTTAGTTTCGTGATTACGTTTTTTCCCTTTTGTTATTTTTTTTCATTGTTTTTTCCATTTTTGCCCTTAGGGTTTGTTTGTTGGGCTGAAGTATTTAAACTTCATATGTTGGATTTGTGCGGCAGTTTTTGATGAAGTAAAATACAGATGTTTCTTTCCCATTTTCTTGTTCTTGAAGAGTTTTGAATTTGGTGCCCAAATTCGGTATTCAAGTGTCTTGAATCAACATATTTTGGAAGGATTTCGATTGGAATTCGTGCGCGATTCAACTATCGGGATCGAATATGTTTTGTGAAGCTTCTGCCTGCATCAGTTGGTATCAGAGCCGAAGTCGATCTTGAATCATGTCACCGCGACGAAATCCTCAGCGGTAACCGCGTGTGGAAGAGATTCTCGAGCACAAAAATAACATCCAGTTTGAGGAACGGGTTGTACAAGTTCTCCAGGAGCATACAAAATAGGTGATAGAGCAGATAATATAGAGGGTTTCCACCCTTTTGGCGAACGATGTTCTCAGAGATCTGTGGCGGATTCGTCGGAGGCCACCTTCGATGAGATCCCGTGTACCCAATACCGGCCTCATCATGTCTATGAAGGTGAAGATCGACTGTGGCAGTCTGGAATTAAAACTGATATTCCATAATTCCATGGAGGTCTTCAAGCAGAGGATTTTCTCGATTGGTTTGCGAAAGTTGAGGAGATTTTGGAATTCCGAGGAGTTCTTGATGAGGATCGCACTAATTGCAACGAGATTTTGGGGTCGTGCAACAGCATGGTGGGAACAACTAAAGCTTACCCGGAGTTGAATGGGCAAGCCGAAGATCGCCTCGTGGGAGAAGATGAAGAAACACCTCCGTGCAACATTTCTCCCCTATTACTATCAAAGATTAATGTATCAATGCTTGCAAAATCTGAAACAGGGACTTCGTACGATGGACTAGTACACCTCCTAGCATTATTAGTTGCTTGTGAGGAATGAGGTGGAGGAGACCGATGATGAATTAGTGGAATGTTATGTAGGTGATCTGAAATCTCATATCCAAGAGATAGTTAACATGTTTGATCTAGTTTCTGTTTCAGTAGCACACCAGAGAGCCATCTCGGTGGAGAAACAATCGTGATGTAGCAACTTGGGTCAGTTTACAAAACCGTGCGACCGAGCGTACCTGGGAATAATGCACCACATAGAGTACCAACCAAGTCAGCCACATATAAACCCATAGCACCCGGTTTCACGCGGGGAACAAGCACTACCACCGTGAAGTTCTTTGTAAGTGGAGAACAAGAGCATCGACAGGCTGATTGCAGGCATGTTGAAATGTGATTTCTCACTGTGGATGGAGATGGTAAGGATGTGGAGATTGAGGACCAGCCAGTATATGATGAAGCTAGGTATGATAATGAACTTGTTGAGGGCGACATAGGCATGTCCTTAGTCATGCGTAGGTTGTGTTTAACACCTAAGGCACTCGAGGAGGATTAGTTGCGAAACAACATCTTCCAATCGTCGTGCACCATTCTCGACAAGGTGTGTCAATTTGTCATCATCTCAGAGGAGGCGGTACAGAAACTGAATGTTATAACCGAGCAACATCTAAAGCCATATAAGCTTGCATGGTTAAAGCGCAGTGGTGAGGTAACAATATATAAATGCGCTTTAATTTTATTTTCTGTTGGTGCAAAGCACCGTGATGAGGTTTAGTGTGATGTGGTGAACATGGATGTGTGTCACCTCCTCCTTGGTAGACCGTTGCAATTTGATAGAAAAGTAACCCAAGACGGTCGGGCATATTCTTATAGCTTATGTTTGAAGGGACCAAGATTATTTTGGTTCCGACAAGCCCATTGAAACCGCCGTTTCAAGCAAGTTCGTACCTAGCAGGTCAAATACAAGCCTTTTGACCATGGCTCAATTCAACGGAGGAGTGAGAAGGTATGAGGTGGTTTTTATGCTCCTCGGGAAAAAAGTATATGAGGCAAGTCCTGTCTCTAACATGATTGCTTCATTACTGATCGAGTTTGAGGATGTATTCCCCGATGATTTTCCTGATAGACTACCTCCCCTCCATGATATTCAACATCGCATTGACTTGGAACCAAGGACATCCTCACCATACTGACCACACTGCCGAATGAGTCTAAGCAAACACGAGAAGCTCCGAAGGCAAGTTGAAGAGCTTCTCGCAAATGGGCACATTCGAGAAAGCATGAGCCCTGTGGCGATACCGGTCTTATTGATGATGAAGACAGATGGTTCTTGGCATATGTGTGTCGATAGCCGAGCATCAACAAGATCACATTGAGGTACCATTTTCCCATTCCTCGCTTTGATGACTTACTTGATCACATTAGTGGCACTACAATCTTCTTACATTTGGATTTGAAGAGCTGGTATTATCAGATCCGCATGCACCTCGGGAATGAGTGGAAATCACCGTTCAGAACGCAAGAGAGGCTATACGAATAGATGGTAATGCCTTTTTGTTTTCCAATGCCCCGAGCACATTTGTGCGAGTGATGAACCAACTCCTGCGACCATTCATTGTTCGGTTAGTTGTTTTATACTTCGATGATATTCTGATCCATAGTGCCAACCTTGACACAAACCTCGAGCATGTGTGAGAAGTACTGAGTGTGCTACGATGTGAGAAGTTCTATGTTGCAGTGAAAAAGTATGTATTCATGATAACTACAGTTTTGTTTCTGGGTTGTGTTATCTCCGGAGACAGACTACGAGTCAATGAGGCGAAAGTCAAAGCAGTTCGGGAGTGGCATAGGTCAAGTTCGATCACCGAGATACGGAGTTTCCACAGCCTCGTATCCTTTTATAGGTGTTTCATTCCTCACTTCAGCGGGATCATAGTCGCGAACACAGATTATATGAGAGACACCAAGTTCGAGTGGACACGTGATGCGAAAGAGGCATTTGGTCCGATCAAGAAGCGACTCACCATCACCCCCATTTTGGTCTCGCCAAATTTCTCACTACCTTTCAAGCTACATACGAACGCTTTGAAAATGGGAATTTGAGCCATTCTTAGCCAGTAGGGAATGCTTGTGGCATTCTATAGGGAGAAGGTCGTGGGCGCCCAGCTTAACTATAGCACCTACGATGTCGATTTCTACCTTGTGGTCCAAGCCATCAAGCATTGGAGGCATTATTTGTTTCACCAGGAGTTTGTACTATACATCGACCACAATTTTCTTCTCCACCTCCACCGTCAGGGCAAGGTATCGGCTCGACATGTGAAGGGGATCTCCTTCCTCACAGGGTTCACCTTTGTTGTGAAGCATAAAATGAGTGTTACCAACCGCGTCACAGATGCCCTTAGTTGAGAACCAATCTATTGGTCACCATGAGAGTCAAAGTACCCGAGTTTGACTCATTCCATGAGTTGTTCACCACCGATCCTTACTTCTCAATAATCCTCGAGGACATCCAAACCGGCAAGTGCTCATAATTTTTACTCTAAAACGGGTTCCTATTTCATGGGAATCAATAATGCATTCCCAAGTGTAGTTGACGACGTCAGATCATTTAGGAGTTACATGGAGAGGGGCACATGAGACGAGACCGGACACTCCAACTTGTTCAATCCTCTTACTTTTGGCTGGGAATGCGCAACGATGTACACAAGTTTGTGAAGCGATGTCATATTCGCCAATTATTGAAGGGTGTGGCAACTAATTAGAGACTCTACATGCCACTTCCCGTACCATCTCAACCATGGGTTGACATCAGTATGGATTTTGTGTTGGGTCTTCCGTGAACTCAACGAGGTAGTGACTCGATTTTTGTTGTGGTCGACCAATTGCAAAATGACGCACTTCATTCCATGCAAGAAGACCACGGATGTTGTGAATGTGGCCCAATTGTTCTTTTGCAACGTCTACCATCTACATGGTCTTCTGGCATCAATCGTGTCTGTTCGTGACACTCAATTTCTCAGCCACTTTTGGAGAAGCCTGTGGAAAATGGTGAACACAAAGCCTTACTTCAACAGCGCTTATCACCGATAAACGGATGGTCAAACCGAGGTCGTTAACCGATCCCTCGAAAATCTACATCGCTACCTCGTTAGTGATCATCCGAAGAGCTGGGACCAGAAGCTTAGCCAAGCAGAGTTTGCTCACAATCATGCTGTCAATTACAGTATGTGATTCATCCCTTTTCAGGTTGTTTATTCTAACCAGTTGCGTGGGTCATTGGATTTCATTCCCCTTCCGAGCACCACCAAAGTGCACAAAAAACTGCTGATTTTGTTGCAGGGTTGCTGGATGTTCACAAAATCGTGCATGACAATTTATCAGCAGCCAACGTTCGATACAAAGATCGCGCTGATCATTTCCACTGACACGTCGAGTTTGAGGTTGGAAACTTTGTGTGGGTCGTCCTCACCAAAGAGAGTTTCTCCATCGGCGACCAGGGGCGGATGTAGCTAGTAACATGGGGTAATCATAGTAAAAAAAAAAGGTATTAGTATTTGGTTATCCCATGTAATTTTTTTTATCATTAATATTAAATATATTTTATATATATATATTAGTGGTTACCCCATTGAAAATTTTCTGGATTCGCCACTGTCGGCGACTATAACAAGCTTGCAGCGAAAAAGATTGGCCCCGTGGAAATTAGCGAGAAAATTAATCTGAACGCCTATCGTCTCAAGCTCCCAAGCTATATCCGCACCATCAACGTGTTTAGTGTGAAACATCTCATTCCGTTCCACGGTGACTCCGACGACGACTATTGACCTGACTTTGAGGATGAATTCTTTTCACCCCGGAGAGAATGATGCGGGGTGAGCGATAGACGAGCAAACTTTGACTTTTTTGGAGCAATTTGAGAAGATGAACAAGGGCCAACTATGAAGTCGAGCTGTTGAAGATGAGTTGCATGTTTGCGGGAGATTTTCAAAATCTGCATGCAATATTCTTACGTATTTTTTCCCCTTTTGCATGCTTATGGTAATTTTCATGATTATGGGAGCTTTAGTTGCATGCTTACATCTTTTTCCCTTTTGTTTTTTTTGGCTCTGTTTTTCCATTTTTGCCCTTCGGGTTTGTTTGTTGGGCTGAAGTATTTAAACTTCACACCTTGGACTTTTGCGGCAGTTTTTGATGAAGTAATATACAGACATTTATTTTTCATTTTCTTGTTCTTGAAGAGCTTGAATTAGATACCCAAATATGGTATTCAAGTGTCTTGAATCAACAGGTTTCAGAAGGATTCTGATTGGAATCGTGCGTGAATCAACAATCGGGATTGAATCTGTTCTATGAAGCTTCCTTTTCATTTTCTTGTTCTTGAAGAGTTTGAATTCGATGTCCAAATCTGGTAGTCAAGTGTCTTGAATCAACAGGTTTCAGAAGGATTTCGAGTGGAATTCGTGCGCGAATCAACAATTGGGATCAAATTTGTTCTACGAAACTTTAGCATGCATCAACTATTAAGGAAGCATGAGTGGTTTATCATATCAAACAAAATTCATTGTTAGAAAAAGTGTACAAAGAGAAATACATGAAGAGTAGATATTTTCTAACACTAAATTCGAGAAGTGCTTATTCTCGAGGCTGGAAATCCATCATTTGGGCGAGACCAGTGATCAAGGATAACTCAGCTTGACAGATTACTAATGTCCAGAACACAAGAATTTCGGACAAGTGTATTGTGCGGAATACCGAAAAAAGAACAAACGCAGAAAATAAAGCGAAAAATAAAACACCGAGATTTTACGTGGTTCACCAATTGGCTACATCCACG
>JAULKK010014395.1:0-10107 GCA_032355705.1 Rubia peregrina
GGGGAGATGTAGTGACTAGGGGTTCCGGGCGACGGAGGAGGAGGTGGTGGTGGGAGCAGGTGGCGGTGGATCAACACCAGTTGGTGGCCAGAGGTCCGGCGGCGGAGCGGCGGAGGTCCGGCAGTGGAGCGGCTGAGTAGTGGTAGAGAAGCAAGGAGGCGAGGCGGCGGCAGCTCAGGTTTAGGGTGTGAAGTTGGAGAAGAAGAGGCTTAGAGGGTATAATGGTAATTAGATATTTAGTTATAAGTTTAGGGGGTATTTTTGTCCCTTCACTTTAGGTTAATGTCTGAATTGCATCGGTCAATGCCGGAATAGTGTAAATTAGGTTAAACTGCACATTTTAACAATGTTATAGGGTCATTTTTGCACTTTTCCCTAAAATGAAATAATAGAGTAATATTTTTTAAAGAAATATGACATTTTCAATGATAAATTATTGCAATGAAGAAAAATGACATTTTCTATTTTTTAAATTTCATTTCATTTTTATTAAATTAAAATTAAAAAACACACTCCAATCACAAGAATCCGAACATTTTAAAATAAGGCGTGAAAAGGAAATTTTGAAAAAATTAAGGCGTGAAATTTTTTTAAAACGGGAGGGGAGGGGTGATGGGTGCGTCACGTATGGGGGACAAAAATTGTCATAGTAGCTATTAAGGAATTGTAATATTATTTGAATATTACTTGTAATTGTAATTAGATTACAATTCTTTTTCTAGTTGAATTTAGGTCTTTTGTACTTATATATAATGTAACCCAGAGCATGAATACAGAATCATTACCCCGTAAATAATTCTTCACCACTACTCACCATAGCTGAATTACAGGCTAACATACTTCATTGTGTGCAACACTTGTCTATAGGAAATTATTCTTAGGAGATATGTTAGCGTTTTGATTTGAACTTTTTAGCGATATGATTTGATCTTATTTCGGTAGTTGATTATGTATAGGACTCCAACTCTTGTACTACAAATACATAGCCTATGAATGAAGCAAACAAGAAAGTATTTTTCCACACAATATTTACCTGCCCTGAGTTTATCATGGTATCAGACTAACTCGATCCTTCTAATCCTTTGTCGATTTTCACCTAGTCGTCCCTCTTGTCGACTAGTTGATATCGTTGCTTTTTATTTTCCACCATGTCTACTTCTTCAGACCAATCCAACAACGTTACCAAAAAACCTACGGATGTTGCGATCCCTTTCTCGTCACCGGACCAACTTCGTCTTTCTGATCATTCTGGTCTCTCAATCTCCCCGGTGATTTTTAAAAGAGAACTGTGATGAATGGGTTCTTGCTTTTCGCAACTCTCTTTGCGCCAAGCGGAAACTCGAATTTGTCGATAGCTTAATTAAGCCTCCTGGTGCCGACGCTACTTCTCCTCCAACTCTTGGTGACTGGCGCATGGTCAACTCTATGCTCGTGAGTTGGGTCATTCAATCCTGTGATCCCTTTCTTCGGTCATCTGTCAGTTATTATCCCACCATCAATAAATTGTGGGATACTATTAAGCAGCTATTTTCTCTCGTAAGCTTCAACTTCGCGCTCTTATTGCGAATTGTCGTCAAACCGGGAAGAGTGTTGTTGTTTACTGCAACAATTTGAAGAAGCTTTGGGAAGAATTGGTGACTCACAATCTGATTCGTAATTTTTTGTGGGTTATGCACTTGTGATCTTAATAAGTTTTGGTCGACTGAGCATGAAGAAGAAAGGATTAGTCAGTTCCTCATCGGCTTGGACGATAACTTGTCTAGTACTTTTCGCTCCAACATCATGGCATCCAAAACTTTTCCATCACTCAACCGCGTTTATACTTTGCTGCTAGACAACATTGTTTGTTTCAGCCCTCTCCGGCCGGTTGTGTTGTCACCGTCAATAACATCTGGTGCTGTGACCAAGAAAAAGCAGCTCCTCTGCTCCCATTTTGGTTGCCCAGGACATGAGAAGGCTGGATGTTTCAAGATCGTTGGTTACCCCGATTAACTGAAGAAGCGGTTCGCAAAAAAAAAATCAAGCTTGTCTCCATTTTCAGCCTCCAGCTTCAGCCTCTGCACACGCTGTTCAGACACCAATTTTGGTGTCCGCTGTTGCCGTAACTCCAGCCAATAAAGCTGCTCTCGGTCCAGCGCTCAACGATGATCAATCAATGGAAGGCTGTTATCGACATGTATTCCGTTAGGATTTTTTTTGAAAATTCTGGTATGTCTCTTCCTACTTGGATCTTAGATAGTGGAGCCTCGTTTCATAGACGGGTGATTGTTCTTTACTTCGGGATGTTATTGATATTTAGCTTGTACCCATTAAATTACCCGATGGCCGTCTCTCTTCCGCTACAAAGGCTGGGAGTCTATTGTTCGGAGATTATTACCTCCCACGTGTTCTTCTTGTTCCTCACCTTGACTGTAATTTACTTTCAAGTAACCAGCTGTCTCGCAAACTTGAATTGCTTATTCTTTTGACCCCTCGTATCTGTGTTCTTAAGGAGATCCACTCGAGGACGGTGATTGGCGTGGGTAGAGTACACAGTGGGGTTTATTGGTTGCAGACACTTAGTTCCAGAGTTCTTGCTTTTTCAGTTCATTCATTAGAGAGTTCTGCAATTTTGTGGCATCAGCATCTTGGTCATCAGGCGTCATCTATTTTGTCTACCATTTCGTCTTTGAATTTAAATAAGACTTCATTTGATAAATTGGTTCTTTGCACTTTTGTGTTAAAGCAAAACAATCCAGATTGTCTTTTTCTAAAAGTTTATATAAAGCAATAGAATTATTTGAATTAGTTCATTGCGACGTTTGGGGTCCGTACAATACTCATTCTTTCACTCCTGCTCGTTATTTCTGACATCGTTGATGATCATTCTCGTACTGTTTGAGTCTATTTCTTGCCCTCTAAGGTCCAGGTTGCTGCAAAATTTCAACAATTTTGTGCTTTTGTAAGCACTTAGTTTCGATCAAAGGTTTGGTGTGTGCGAACGGACAATGACACTGCGTTCCTACCTTTGAAACCATATTTTCCGATCAAGGTTTGAGACTTCTTGTGTCGCTACTCTAAAAAATGGACGTGTTGAATGTGAGCATCGACACTTGCTGAATGTTTCTCGATCTCTACGTTTTCAGGCGAACCTTCCTGTTGAATTTTAGGCGGAATGTATCTCTACTACTGCATTCTTAATCAACCCTACTCCAACACCTCTCTTGGATAGACACTCCCCCTTTGAGGTGCTTTATGGGCGCCAACCATCCTACAAACACATTCGAGTTCTTGTTGTTTATGCCTTGTTGCGCATAATCCAGTAGTGCGGAACAAGTTTGGCCTGAGGAGTCGTAAATGCGTCTTTATTGGCTACCCAAAAGGAAAATGTGGCTGGTCTCTCTATGGCTTGGAAACTAAAGAAATATTTGTTAGTATGGATGTCGTATTCTTTGAGGAATTCTTCCCTTCTGATATGAAGCCTCCGGTTGTCCAACCTCCAGTCACATTCCCTGATGTTCCCTCTCCAGCAATATACGATAATCCACCTATTCTTTCCGATGCTAGGGGGAGTTTGGATATTTATTTTCCACCCATACAATCCATCCAACCTTCCTTGCCCGAGGCCTCTTCACAGCTCACTTCTACTATTGATACTTGGAACGATTCTGCCCCCTTTTGCGGTTTGTCAAAGTACGTACAACATGCAAACTTCTTTCCTTCTCAAAGATTTTGTTTGCAGCACTGTTACGCCAATAAAATCCTCCCGCTACATCAACTCCACCCTCGCCACGATCATCGTCCTCAGATACTTTATACTCCATCTCTGATTATGTCTCTTGTGCTAAGTTCTCGCCTTCCCACGTTCAAGTTTTAGCAAATGTGACCTCTACATATGAACCATCCTCTTTCAAAGAGGCAGTCTTGCACAAACCTTTGTGTGATGCCATGAATGATGAACTTGATGCAATGGAAAAAATGAGGCATGGAAGTTGTCTTCTCTACCTCCTGGGAAGAAACCAATCGGTTACAAATGGGTGTATTGTATCAAGTACAATTCCAATGGATCCATTGAGAGATACAAGGTTTGACCGGTAGTTCTTGGTAATCGTCAAGTAGAGGGAGTGGATTTCGGTGAGCCTTATTACCCTGTCGCTAAGATGGCATCAGTCAGGATGTTTCTTGTTGTAGCTACAATCTGGCGCTGGGAACTTCATCATATTAATGTTCATAATACCTTCTTACATGGTGATTTGACAAAGGAAGTGTAGATGTTACCACCTCCGACCTGTTAAATGTGCCACCAGGGCATGTTTGTCGTCTGCAAAAGTTGCTTTATGACCTCAAACAATCTCCTCGCAATTGGTTTTCCATGTTGTCGCATCTCTACGTTCTAATGGATTTTTCAGAGTTATAATGAATACTCTCTATTCTCTTACACATCGAGGGATATTACTTTGCAGGTTCTAGTTTACGTTGATAAGTTGATCATTTCCAGAATGACACAAGCATCATCGCTGGGTTCAAGGGATATCTCAGTTCCTGTTTTCACATGAAGGACTTAGGAGTTCTCAAGTACTTTCTGGGTATTGAGATTGCTCGAAAATTAATTGGCTTATTTTTGTGTCAGCGTAAGTTTGCTTTGGATGTCTTGTCAGAGGCCGGTTTGGTCGCTGCTAAGCCGACTGAATTTTCTATGGAGCAGAATCATCAACTGGTTGTGTCCACCAGTTCAGTCTATGAGCATCATGATCTCTTTCCTCACCTTATTGGTCGTTTAATCTATCTCACCGTTACCTAACCTGAGTTGTCTTATTCCTTTCACACTCTTGCTTAGTTTCTCCTGGCTCTGAAGCTAGATCACTAGAATGCCGCTTTGATTGTGATTCATTACCTTTAGGGACATCCCGGTCAGGGTCGTCCCCTTTCTGCTACTAGCTCTTTGCAACTGACAGCCTTCTGTGATTCGGATTGGGCATCCTTTCTAGGTACTCATCAATCGATTACTGATAATTTTGTTAATCTTAGTTATTCACCCATCTCGTGGAAGACAAAGTGATGAAGCCGAGTATCGAGTTATGGCTTCTGCCAGCAGTGAGCAGTGTGGCTCAAGTCCCTAATCGAGTCATTGGGTGTCTCTCTTCAACATTCTATGTCTCTCTTTTATGATAGTCTGGAGGCATCACATATTGCTGCTAACCCAATTTTCCATGAAAGAATGAAGCATATCAAAATCGACTGTCATCTTGTTCAAGATCATGTTCGGATTTGTAATATTGTGACAAAGCACATATCTACATCTGATCAAACTGCATACTTATTCACCAAAGCTCTCGGCAAGACATAGTTTCAACTCTTATTCGGCAAGTTGGGAATTATTTATTTACATGGTCCAACTTGAAGGTGAGTATCAGTAAATTATTCCGAGGAGATATGTTAGCGATTTGATTTGAACGTTTTAGCTATTTGATTTGATCTTATTTTGGTAGTAGATTATGTGTAGGAATCCAACTCTTGTACTACAAATACATAGCCTCTAAATGAAGAAAATATAAAGTATTTTTCCACAAAATATTTACCTTCCCCAAGTTTATCACTGACATACTTCATTATGTGCAACACTTGTTTGTAGGTTTTCCTCTTTATTTCACCAGCAAACTGCATGTGTAAGTGACACTCTCTGATCACAATGATAAAATCACATGGGAACCCTCAAATACTTGTAAGTTCTCCATCTTATCAGCCTTTGAACTTTCAGGAAAAGAAGAGGAATTAATCTTCAACACTCACAAAGGTATGAAGCCACCTAATTCCAGCAAAATTTCACTTTTTAAATGGAAATTGATCAAAAAAATTCTACCACTTGTGGTTCTTAATAGAATGGGGATTCACTCTCTCTCTAAATGTCCTTTTAGTGAAAACTGTGACATCGTGAACTGTTGTTTTAACAAATGTCACATAGCACAAACATTATGGAATGTTGCGTCCTTCTTCATACCACTTCGGGTTGAAAGTAGCTTCTGACCCAAAGCTCCCCCTTGAAATGTAAAATAGCTAAGACCTAAGTCAGGCAGGCTGGCATATCACCGGGCTTACTTCAACGATCTTGTCAAACGGAGGCTTCTTTAGGGTTTCTTGGTTGCGTGTACTTAGGAATAAGTTAAACTCCCCTCGGAATATTGTCTCATTCCTTGTTATATGGGTTTTAGTGGCTGATGTGACAGGTCATGTCATGTCAGCTTCCACTCATTGCCCATTTGATTGCTCACGAACGGGCTTCTCTAACTGGCCCAACCCATGCTAAGTCCCCCCAACCCGAGTCCCTGCTACCATGTTGGACAAGGAGATAGGCTAGGTAAGTCTTTGGCAGTTTAGTTACCCGACCTCCTGCATCCTGCTGCCTATCCCCTCGTTCTTCGCAGGAAAATAGTTGCAGTAATTATTTGAAAAACATTATCTTTTCAATGCTTTTCTCTTTGTTATTCACACCCTTACCTATACGCATCGATGACTGCAATGTTTCTTCTCTCTCTGACGATATCGCATAGCCACTTGCTATTTTCTCACATCTTCCCAACGTAATTCTAATCAATTGTCACTTCGATCCCTTAATTGTGTTTATATGTCTCAGATTTGCAATCAATTCCACTTTCACAATCATTTCCTTCATCTTCCACCTTTGCTCTCGTCTTGTCTTTTTCCGCTTCTTGAACTTTCTTCCAGCATCTTCCCCAAATACCTCTTCTCCCATCTTCTTCATTTTCTCTTCTTCCTCCGTTACTTACCTTGAATAAAATGGTATTTACTATGGGTCCTACGAAATCCTGGTCAAACTGTGATGTGATGGCCAGTATATGTCGTTACATTTACTGGCTCTGTGTGATGGTTCTCGCCGTCCGGGGTGAGAGGCATGGTGATCTTGGCGATCGTATCATTCTTGCTGGGTCAAGGGAGATGGTGCTTGATGTCCCTCAGGGGATTGTTGTCGTTTGCCTGGAGACCATAAAAAATGGTGGTTTGTGGTTTCCTCTATATCAGTTCTGTCAATATGTGTAAGGTTGCTATGAGTTAAGCCTTACTGACCTTCCTTCGAACTCCGTTCTTCTTCTCCTAGGCTTTGAAGTCCTCAGCCTTGGTTATGGTTTTACCCCTACAATCCCTTTTTTTTTAGAGTTTTCTGCACCCCTACCAAAATGCCTCATGACTAGTACTATCTAAGTGGAAATAGCGCTTCATGTTTATGGATGAGGAATGGGTAATGGGGCTAACGATTTACACTGGCTCTTTTCTGCTGGCCCTCTTAAGACGTGGGCTGCCTGTTCTAGCGAGGTGGAGATATTTGCAAACACTCAGTTCATCTCCGTCCTGGAGGGCTTCTCGGTGAAGGTGAGGTTCATCTTGTGGGACTCCATCCTAAGAGCTGTGGGATTTTCATCTTTACCGGTTGGGGTTGTTCCCCGGGGTGGCCCAGGTGATCTTATGGTATAGTGCTCCAACTTTGTCTTCTTGTCTGACTGTTTTTCCACTTATCTCCTTTTGTTTGCTTACTTCATGTATGTTTCTTATAGGTTCTTTAACACCTTTCTTGATTTTCATTTTCTGGCAGGTCCATCGCGAGCTTAATCGATGACCTGTCATGCCTCTCTCTGTGCGGTGCCTCCAGCCGTGTCAGTCGCCAAGCCGACAACGTTGATGGAGAGGTAAAAGTTCAAAGAATGTCATCACTCTATCTGATACTTCAACAAATGTACCCACATTTGTGGACCCAGAAGAGTTGGGCGGCTAGAGCACAAATGCATATATACAACGTGGTAGCCTATAGAAGTGGTTCCTGAAACTCCCTTTGTTTTAATGGTGGTTGCGTCTGTTGTCCCTGCATTGTTTTCTCCTAGTCCTCGCTCTCGATCTCCCGTTCCTGCTAGGCTCATACCTCCTAACTAGGGGGCGTCTGGGTCTTGGGTCTCTTATGGCACAAAGGTTATCCACGGTTCCATTGCTCGTTCTGAGTTCCTAGTACATGTTCTCCCTCTTAGTTACTACGCCTGGCTCCAGGACCATTCCCTAGACGTTGCTTCCTCTGCTGATATTGCCGATCGCCATGTCTCTGCTTCCCTCGAGGTTAGTTTCCTTCATATTTCCTTGTACTTTTCCTCGTGCTTTCTTATTCTTCCTATTTTTCGTTCACTATGCTTTACTTTGCGGTGATGATTTTCTTGCCCTCTTTTTCGTCTTTCTGTAACACCTGTGCGTAGCCTTTTCTATCAAGCTAGAGATGGAAGAAATGGCTCATGGGTATGCACACGCTTAGAAATGGGCAGAGCAGGCTAAATTATTTTTGTTAAGGAAGCCGTTTTTAAGCTGTAGCGCGCCCACGCCTGAGCCACCACCCTGGAGGGGGATTAGGAGTTGGAGTGGGGTATTTCAGGCTCTTAGCAGCTGGCTGTGATGAAAATCAAAGCTGGAAACAAATCCCATCGGTAGTTTTGTGACTGGGTATTCACCCGCGGCTTCACCAGCATGTATGCAAAGGTGGTGCAGAGTCAACATGCTTATGAACTTCTCGTGGTGTCCCTGTTCAAGGCCTTCGATTTGGATGCCACTTTGACGAACCCCGAGGATCTACGGGCCAAGCTTTGGGAAATGTTTATTACCTTCAAAGAGCTTAGCTTCTCAGAGTATCTTTATCTGCTCGGCCCTGGGATGACCACCGTAGAGCTCAAAAACTGGAATCCAGATACTGCGGTAGCCCAGACTGAAGGCTTCTCCACCGGCAGGGCTCGAGGAGGACTAGCGAGCGGAGCCAGAGAGCAAGTGCAAGAAGGTGACGATGAGCACAATGACGATGCAACCCAGGGCGAGAATGGCAGCAGAGAGGGTCCAGACTGGTGCAGGGAGCGAGGCAGCTTGATTATCTTTTAAGGATGATATGATGTCGATAAAAAAATCTTTATTTTTATTTGGTGTGTAAGTCCTCATAAGGGGCATACCTTATTGTGAGGGGTGTCTCTATTCCCCCTGTTTGCTGGGGCTTTTCCTTCCCTACGTTTTTTATTTTGCCTGTTGCTGAACTTTGAGTTTTCTAGTGAGTTTCTTCTATTGTTAGCTCTCATACTTGTGCTTGTCCTCGTTGTTTCCGGTGTTCTTCGACTAAGGTGTTTTTCCTTGTTATTTAGGGCCTTCGCCCCTTTTACGAATTGGTGGCCTTTTCCTAAAACTCTCATCAACTTAGAAAAGTTGGCTAACAAATCCCTGCCTGCGCAAGGCTAGGGGTGCTTTTCATCAGCCCCTTTGGGCTGGCTAGCATTTCTCTGACTACGGGAGACCATGAATGATTTCTATTACTCTATTGAAGGAGTTCCTTTATCTCATTATTTTTTCCTTAGTGTTGGTATTAAGGCCATGTTCAATGGTAGAAATCGCTATCGGTTTCTTACCAATTAAATATATTATGTTTCTCATTCTCTCTCTTCCACCTAACTTTAAGAAACTACTTAAGAAACCACTCACTTTCTCTTCCACAATGATAAGAAATCACTTTATACTATTCATGGACCACATTTGATTCTCTCTATCCTACTCATTAATTTAACCATTAACATTTAATTTATTTAGATTTGTACACTCAAAATTAAATTTCGTTTTTAAAATCAGATATTTGAAATCAAAATTTAAAATCAGAAAATATTTTCCGTTTTTAAAATCAGATTTTTAAAATCAATTTTTAAAATCTAAAATCAAAATAAATTTCGTTTTTAAAATCAGAAAATATTTTCCGTTTTAAAATCAGATTTTAAAATAGTTTTTAAAATCAAAATTTAAAATCAGTTTTTTGAAATAAAAAAGAAGGGACACGTGGCCCAACCAGAAGGTGCCACGTGTCCCTTAAGAAAATTTAAAAAAAATAAAAGGATGCATGAGGGACGCGTGGGCCGCGGCCAGGCTGCCACGCGTCCCAGACCGGTCAAAAATGGTAGGCAAATTTTTTGTTTTTCGTCTGGCGAATTTTTTGTTTTCCTGCGCAAAGGAAGAAAGTCACACGCACATGGGCCGTGTCAGATTTTTCTGACGGGACCGGTTTCTTAACCGGTTCCTTGCTAAGAAACTAGGGACCGGTTTTTTAACTAAAAA
>JAULKK010014414.1:0-10106 GCA_032355705.1 Rubia peregrina
ACATGTCACGGAACCTCTTAGACCTGGATGAGAATATTGACCAGCTCGCATCGGTAGTATGGGATATGCGAGCACAGGCTGGTGGCTTCACAGGACCGTATCCCAGAGTAGTGCGCCGCAGAGACCGATGCCCACACAATAAGGCATGGATGGCCGAATACCATCAGTAGAACGGATATTGAGCCATTCTTCATTGCATACCCCCCTACTTTGCTTTGTCTTGTCTTTGTGTCCCGTTTTGTCTACATTGAAGGCAATGTAGGATTCCAGTGTGGGGAGGGGGTAGCTATTTGCTTTTCAGATGCTCGTCTTTAGATTATTTTTATTACTTTTGGGTGTTTTCTTATTTTTGGATGATTTCTGTTTAGGATATTAGCTTTTGGATGTTGAATACTTTACATTTTCCTTCATGATATTTTCTTTTGCCTATGTGTTAAATCCATTACTTTTGGAATATTTGGGAAAAATAGAAAAAATAAAAATTAATATGCTAAGTTGAAAACCCGATAGGGAAATTTAGGCAACATTGGGGGCCCAGATAGGTCAAAAACCCAAAAGGGTGGCCTAGGAAAAAAATGAGAGGCTAAATGTGGGTGAGATGTGAGCCTAAGAAACATGATGTGCGGCTAGGATGAAAACTCGAAAGGGTTCCTAGGCAAAATGAAAGAAAGAGAGAAAAAGAAAATGAAATTTTGTTACTATCTACTCATTTGCCTGCGTTGGAGTCATAAGGTTGCGGTTGAAAATTAGTTGATCGAGTAGGCTAACATCATGACACTTCTTGGGATTCGGTAAGTTAGCAGGGAAAACGAAGCAAGGTATTAAATTCCCGATTCTTGGTGTGCTACGTTCTTTTGGGTATATGTGTTGTTGGTGTAAAGTGAAGCTTATGTTTGAACATTTGATATTGGGTTTTGGCTTCGCTTGATACCATGGACTTTTGGGGGATATCAATTAAGGATTAGAAAATGTTTCTATGGATTAGGGAATTGGATCACCGACGTCTTTGCGATGTTAATTATTTTGTTTCCCAATAGAATCAATGCATCATTTTTTGGGATATTAAGGATAGACTTAGGATTACCAAATACATTAAAACAAGAATAGTCTCATAAACATTCAACGAGGTTATTTAAAATAGTGTCTAGATCCAAACTATGTCTTCTCCTTCTGCTCTTTGATTTGGGGTGCCTCTCAATCCACACCCATTCTTTGTGGTCTCTCCCCAAAGTTAGCTCCACCCTAAATACCTCATCCTGACCAAAAGTACTCTTGTTGGGTGGAGTGGGTGGAATAATTTCGGACAGTGAAGATGGACAACAATCTTCCACAAATTAACTTTTACATTGAATGACCACTGATTTGCTAGAAACACAAGGATCCGCAATATAAAACACATGTGTAGCCTGGGAAGCAAGGATGTATGGATCACCAGTTGAACGAGTCCTGGTCAAATCTACGACTGTGAAGCCTAGGTCCTCTGCCGATGCACCATAATTGTTTTCAACCCACTTGCATTTGAAAAGTGGTACCCTAAAACTTGTGTAGACTAGTTCCCATATTTCCTCAATCAAGCCATAGTAACACATGTTCCCATTCAAGGAATTCTTATCCTTCGCGATGCTTACATGTAAAGCTTCTGCAATAATGCTAACGCCACTATTCTGTGTAGTAGTATGTGTGTCCCATTCAAGGGTTGATAAGTTAAACACATTCATATCATATCCCGATAAAGAAATTGTAGTTGTAGAAGGCTAACCAATTTAAGGTGTCACCGTGACTTTCTCCGATTACTGTGTTGCGCAACTAATCAATAAAGGTGTGATTGTGTTTAGAAAGTAATTGCTTCTCCGACCAACCCGAGTGACGCTCTTCGATAGTTTCCATGTGCATATTAACGTACAGGTGAACCACATCTGAGTTCCATAAAACATATAAGTGTGTTTTCATCAACTTGTATGGGGTTAATAACCTGGTTGTTCCTTTTTGCAAACCTTTGCCACATACTGACTCTTGATTCTTCATGAATTACATGCAGCATTCTACTTCCTCCTCAGTCACATACCTTCACACAATACTAGCATTAAAATGATATTGATTTTTCAAATAACCCTTGAATATCTTCATATACCTCTCAAAGGCATACATCTATCAAAGATAAATAGGACCTAATATCAATACCTCACGTACAGCATGAACCAACAAGTGCACTATGATGTCAAAGAATGAGGGAGGGAAATACATCTCTAACTCGCACAACACAATTACTATTTCCTCCTGCAATTCCTCCAATTTGCGATGCCTAATCTCTTACAACATATCATAGACATAAATCTTGAAATCTCACAAATCATAGCTAAACATGTTTACAAAAGCTCCCAAGCATACATCTAGGATAAATAATGAAAACCCACAAATAATCTACAATAATCCATGGAAAACATGTAAAAACTAAGAAAATGTGAAGAAGTAATAGACTTGGAGACCCAAAAGTTAGGCTCAAGAAGAAATGGAATAAGAAGGAGGTTTTTTTATAGGTTGAAGAGAGAGAAAAAGGGGAAAAGTAAAGGTCAAAACCCTAGGCAGCAGGGTTGCACAGCCCATGCAGCTTTGCACGTATCGTGTGCATCTGCACGGACCGTAACCTAGAACAATCTTTGGCGCATTTGCTTGAATGGGCCGTGCAGATCTGCACAGCTCATGTTCTGATGCTTCGTTCTTTGGCTTTTAAAATCTAAGGGTAGTGCAGATTTGCACGACCCATGTATCTCAAGACTTGAGTCTTCCTTTCCTCTCTATATGTTAACAACTGATCTGGTTCTTGTAGTCGAATTTATTAAGATAACGAAGACGAATCCAATGGTTCCATCCACAGATGCTATTTTGTCTTGGACTATTCTCATAACTCAGTTTCAACTCCCAGATCGTTCTTCATCCGCTACTTTCTTCGATATTCTTCTACCACTTTTTATAAGGCCATCATTCTTCTACCCTTATAGTGAATGGTCTTCTTCAATTTTCTACCATCCTTGCGAATGGCCTTCTCCATGATGGTCTCTAAATAAGCTCACAAAAAAGTAGAAATCGACCAAGTCATAAATGTAAAACACACTAGCTACTAAATGCTTACAAAATAGGGATATTAGGGGAGAAAACCAAACAAGGTGATTCTACCCCCCCCCCCATATTTGGTCTAACACCAAATAATCTAGCTATCCACAAACAAAAGCATCTAAAAATTAATGTTTGATGCTCTAAGAAAATATGCAATTCCCGTCTCATCACAATGGTCAACATTCCATGACCTCGTGTATTCACCCTTTAACCAAACCGCCATAAAAACAAAGTACTCTCTATTCATCCCCGAGGCTAGCACTAAATCAACCAAGTGTACATCTTAATCTCAATCTTAGATTAATTATAAGCGCAAGCATTCAAGCACAATTTAAGTATGATAATAGAAGCATTTAATATAAAGAATCTAAGAGTCTCATAAATCAAATGTTAAAATATGTTTACCAATGCTCCCAATTCATAAATTAAGCTAACCTAATCAAACTCATGACATAAATGAGTTTGGAAGCCATAAATGCAAGGAACTGAATGAAGAAAGAGAGGAAAATGTTTTAAAGTGTTTCAGATCCGTCTCCTTCCAATATCCAAAGGATAGGGACTCTATATATAGTGAGAGGAGAGAGAAGGTATTTACTCGCTGTTCAAAACCCTAGTCAATTGACTGGTACATATCATGCCAGAGGTTTTGGGGACAGACCGTATGAAATTACACGGTCAGTGCCCAAGATCGTGTCTGGGGAAAACTAAGCTAATCCAATGCCCAAGGCCATATGGAATTACATTGTCCGTCTTTTGGGATAAATTCTTCAACCTCTCATTTTACATGGATATTGTAGGATTACATGGTTTGTTTTTTTGGGTAGTTCATCCGGCACGGTCTGTGCCCTATGATTTTTTATCATGCTTGAAGACTTGCTATTTTCTTAGCATCTTCTTCTCTAACTTCTTCAATATTAAACCATTATATCCAATGACCTTCACTCTAATACCAACCTTGCGATTGGACTTCTATCTACTACCATTTTTGTAAATGGCCTTCGCAATAATGATCTTCATCTAAGCTCACAAAATTACATAGACCACTCGTGGAGGAAAAATCCAATTAAGTCACAAATGTCTTACAAAATAGAAGTGTTAATGCATATAACCAAACAGGGTGGTTTAATCCTCTATCATGAAAAACACTGATAAACCTAATTAAACAAAAGCATCTAAAAAGTGGTTTTAAATGCCCTAAGAAAACATGTAATTACTGATGTCTTATCACACACTGCTAGCTATATCTGAATAGGTGAGATATTGATGAGGGGGCGAAACTAGGATATTATTCACCGTGGAAGTTCTCGTTGAGTCAATCTCTCAACACGATGTGATAAAGCATAAACTATGAATCAAATATGTTATATGAATAAAAATTAAGGATCGAGTCCAAGAGTTAAATATGTGACGCAAATACCCAATGGCTCTTTAGTATCATATTTACTCCTTTATTTTACATTTTCATGCTTTTAGTTGGTTTATTATTACTCATGCAACCCCCTCCCCCACTTCTTTGGTTACGAACACTCACATTTGGTGACGCTTGTGTGCGCTACTTCGTAAAACTATCATTTAAACCTCTTTGTCTCTTAGGGCAATAATCGACTTACCACTAGCTACTATGCTTGGTAGTTAGGAGTAATTAGGGTAGAAAATTTCAATTATTATCTTTGACTTTCATGCGCCCGAGTTTTTAACGACACTCGAGTGCAAATTAGCGTAACTGTGTGGGGATCCTTCCGAGTAAGTATAGTTCGCAAAATTCGTGCATATGGCCTAGCCTCTTCTAACATCCGGAAGAAAGTTCCCCAAGGTGTTCCTAGGGAGAAAGCTCTGAAGCCTAAGTAAGGCTTGTTTTTGTTATCAATATTTATTTGGTCAAAAGTTGCTTACTTGGTTTGTCGCCTATCATCCTTATTTATAGAAGTTGAATCGTGCGATTGTGGCCCATATATTTTGTCCATATCCTTCTTAGATCGTTGTCTAGCGAAAGGTGTTTGTGGTGAGTGGTGTTTCTTCGTTGTTCCTAGGGTTGATTACTCTCGAGTGAAGTGACATGTGTGCTCGGCAAACCGATTTGATCCCATGAGGTGATTATTCTAATTCTAGACTCCGCTTGACTAGGACTGGGTAAGTACGGTATATACCAGAGTTGAATCTGAATCTAATAAATTTTGGATTTATTATTAGGTAATTTCAATGATTAGGACTAAGATTAGTTAGTCCTATTCAATTCTTGTTTAGCATTCTCTAGTTTGAGAGATCTATATAAACTCTCATCCGAGACTGTTTGTAATGTTTGTGAGGTTGAAGACGTCTGTCTGTCTTGATATGAGAAATCTCCCTTCCGAGTCTGTTATTAAAATGTATTTCCGTTTTGTGTACGTAACTAACATATTCTTAATGAACAGGATAAAATTCTCAGTGTTTAAAAAAAAACTTTGTTCATTAATCACATATGTCGTAATCATACTTTCCATGATCAAATAAATATGAATCTCTTAACCACCCTACGAACCACAAAGTTATTGAAGATAGTAATATTGAGAAAGTCCTAACCAAATTCAAGATAGTAACACATTCTTTGAGATTTCAGTTGTATTCCAATAATTAAAAAATCTACCTCAAGATTTTCACAAGTTATGTACTCCTTCTGTACCACGGTCAACTTTCTCATACTATGTTTGATCAATAATAACTTTATTTATGTATAATAATGGTGTATTAAAATTTGATGTTTAGAAAATACAACATGAAGGGAATCTAATGATATCTCACATAATGATATTTGTATCTATATACTGGTTAAAATTTATGGTCAAATAAGTCTTCAGAAAGTTGACCAAAAAGTGTGCAGTTTGAACTGGGACAGAGGGAGTACTGAAAGTCGAAAATATTGTTTAAATTAAGTCAAGTATTTTCTATAAATAGATATCATTGAGATAATGATGCAATTCATTAAAAAAACTGTTATAATTCTGACACTTTGAAGGACACTTTATAAAGAACTTAACAAGATATCACATTAGTTTTCTAACTAGCACTTCTATTTAGTTTTATATAAATGCTAAAATGATCCTATGTTTTGGTCAAAAGTGTCAATCTAACCCTGTAAAATCTAAAAATGCATTTCTAACCCTATTATTTTCTCGATAGTGCCAATTTAATCCCGAGAACCTTAATTTGGCCGGCATTATGTTAATTGACTATTAGACCATGTTTACTGGTAGAAACCGTTATAGGCTTCTTACCAATTAAATATATTATTTTTGTCATTCTCTATCTTCCACCTAACCTTAAGAAACTATTTAAGAAACCACTTTTTTTCTTCTCCACAGTGGTAAGAAACCATTTTGTACTATTCATTGACCTCATTTGATTCTCTCTATCCTACTCATTAATTTTACCATTAACTTATAATTTAATTAGATTTGTTCAACCAAAATAAGTTGAATGTGAAATTTAATAATATATTATAATTCTACCTTGTAATTTTAATCTTTTCAAAATTATTTATTATAGTTTGTAATAAAATTAAATAATAGTAGAGGCATTCGGTTTAAAAAGTTTTAAAAGGGTATGCCGATTTTTTTTTTAAAAAAAAGGTATCCAAAATAAGTTTTTTTAAAAAGGGTATGCTGAATATATATTTGTTTAAAAAAGGGTATGCTGAATATATATTTGTTTAAAAAAGGGTATGCTGATTTTTTTTTATAAAGAGGGGGTTTGCATTCGGTGGGATGCGTGGGGCGCTGACCGGCCGACACGCGTCCCACTCAGCACTCAAAAAATGGCACAAGCTGCTTGACCAAGCCCATGTGCTTGTGTCAGGCCAATGGTCAGGGAACCCGTTTCTTGATCGATTCTCACACAAGATACTAGAGATCGATTTAAAAATCGGTCTAGTAATTATCACTGTGAGTTTTTTCGGTTTCTAGAGCGATTATTTAAAATTAAGAAACCACCACTGCAAATGCTCTTATACCCCTATTTTTAAAAAAAAACAAAAAGTGAAAGAACAGTTATACCCTCATTATCTATTAACCAAACAGTTATACCCTCTTTTTCTTCCTCCCCCATTTCCTTCTTCACTTTTTTTCTTCCCCGCCCATTCCCTTTTCTTCTTCTTTTACCAAATTTTGCCCCCCTTATTTATGTTTTCTTTGGTCGAACACAATTAGTATCCAGACTCTCGCCTCGCCCGTGCTTCTGCCCGAACATAATTTGTAGGATCCAGATTTTCTCTATGAATTCATTTGTATCCAGACTTTTCTTCTGCATGTGCCTCTTGCCTCGCCAATTCCCTGGTAGCCCCCGGTCGTGAAGATTCCAGCGACGATCGTGTTCAAGTGGAAAGCGGCGGTGAAGATTTCGGTGATTGTCGATTCAATTGAAAAGTGGCAATGAATATTTCGGCGATGATTGCATCACCCCAAAATGAGGTACTTTCAATCCCTTTGATTGTGAATCTGACGATGATGCTGGAGTTTCTGGGTTGAAGAAGGCTGGCCTCGAAGGGTTTCTCAAGGAGTCTGATTACGGGTCTATATGCAGCGGTGGGGTGGCTGGACTAGGGTGATTATGCGGCGGTAGAGTGGTTGGACTGGGGTGGTTATGCAAGCGCCGCAGAGGGAATTTCAATCACTGGTTGATGAGATCGAGATGGGAGAGGAAGCAAATATGGGCGGGCGGCAAATTTCCAGATTCTGGCTGTCACCAGCAGCGACTGAGGTGGTGGCGGGGTGTCGGAGCAGCGATGGCTGGTTATGGAGACGATGAAGATGAAGAACCAGGGGTATTTTTGTCAATACATTTTTAGTTCTAAGGCTAAGGCTATTTTAGTCTTTTTAGGTTTGGTTAATGTCATAATGTCAATTCAACATCGAAATAGTGCGAAAAGGTTATATCGGTACATTTCCTGAAAAACTTAGGGCATCAATCGCTTCACCAGACATGGATCTTCAAGAACTGCAACACCAATTGATCCAAAGTACGATCTATGTTGTTCAAACTGTAAACACCTTTAAAAATACAGATATTAAATCATCCAAATTAATGGAAAATCTAAACACAAAAAAATGAAAACACAATCTGTACAACCAATTCGAGAACAAAATATGGATGCGAACAAATAAATCGAGTGATCATCACGAACAACACAATCTAATTTATCAGGTTGAAAACCGATACTAATGTATGGAGACAAATTCATACTTATCCAATAACATAAATAATTAAAGAATATCAATTGAAAAATTACTGTTTCTCCGTCTACCCATGATTGGAAGACAGTGAAAAGAACTTTTTTTAAAAATAAAATTTAAAAATTAGAGAGGGGAGGTAGAGAGACACCGATTGTGTTTGATTTGACAAGGTATAGTTTCAGCCGTGCACTTTTAGGTAAAATTATAGGTTTTATTCATTTTTTTCACCACGTTCTTAAAAAGTACCTGATTATTCAAATTATTTTATATTAATTCAAAACATTTTGTTTAATATTTTTAGGAATTAATTTAAAACATTTTACAATGGTAAAAAAATATATCTTAAAACAATTTGATAAAAAGAGAAATGAAACCTAATTTCACATAAAATATTAGATCTAAATTGTCATTTTCTCGGTTTACAAATACAAATGCTGATGACCTTCTCATTCAAAATGACAGTAATTATTAGGGTAATATACAAATATAATCCTATGTGTTTGAGAAAGTATAAATATAACCCTGGGATAATTTTTAGAGCAAATATAACCCTAATTAATTGAAGAAAGTGCAAATATAACCTTTTGATGAGAATTCCACCGGACCACCGCCGGACTGTCGAAAAACCACAATTTTTCGGTGACCTGTGGTGGTCCGGCGATGGTACGGCTAAAAGTTACTGGATAGGGTTATATTTGCACTTTATCTCATTATGTAGGCTTATATTTGCACTTTTAAAAATAGCAGGGTTATATCTGTACTTTTTTCAATTATGTAGGATTATATCTGTCATTTACTCTAATTATTAAAATAGAGTTGGGATTTTAGATAAAAACAGCATATGTAATCATTAAGAACGAGAAGAGAGATGTGGTAGTTTCCATGGCCGCTTAAGCTAATTATCCCAAGAAGCAATACGAAAGTTAGTTCTAGAGAGGGACACGTGGCAAGAACCCAATACCACAAGACACCAAGGTGAGCGCCGTTTCTACGTTTCTGATTCTCTCACTCAACAAACTCCCTTATTTTCTGGTGATGATGATTTATGGCTAATGTTTATCTTAGTGCCACCTTCTACTTGTATCCTAAGCACTTGGGTTTATCATCTCTCTGCTAACAAGCTAAAACCATAGAACTTTATCCGGCTTCTTGTTTCTTCTTGTCCCAAAATAGGCAAAATAAAGAAAAGGGGCAAAAGAAGATCGTTTTTTCCTTTCTTGGCCTCCGCCTTTTTTCCCTTATTATGTAAGCCCTCGGCTCAACTTTATCCATCCATCGCCGCTTTCTTTATACTGGGATGTTTGTAGAATATTTAGTGCGTCTCTTTGTATTTTTCATCATTTCTGCAGGTGATCATTTTTGTGTTCAGAATTTCAACTTGAAAGTGAAATTTGATTGCTGGTTTTTTGCGGAGCTGCTTTGTGTTTGTCTAATTTGTAAGTAATTTTTTGTGATCGATGAATTGGTTGATGGGTTTGGGATAACTTCTGCTGGGGCGGCGGGTGAAGTGCACACTAGATCAAATTGGTGATGGGAGGGCAAAAAGATGAGCTTTTTATTCATCAAATTATTCCTTGTACAAGCTCAGAAGTGTATTCTAGTATGAGGAAATAAGTTTGTGAAAGTTTTTACTCTAGGCAAGCTGAAGGAGCTGGCAGCAAATTTCCTATGTTACACGCCAGAACTATGTGCTAGGTCTAGGTTTAGGAATACTTCATTTTGTTGAGAATCATTGACATTTTCTTCATATGCATGTGTATTAATTCATTTACATCTTTGTCCAAAGTC
>JAULKK010014424.1:0-19956 GCA_032355705.1 Rubia peregrina
TGTTGGCAACATATGAGCTTAATGAAAAGGGAAGGACACCCTCCAAACCCCGTCTACGACGGTTTAATTAAAAAAAAACACACCTAGTAATATTGTAGTGGGGAAGCATATAGAGTGCGATAACAGATGTTAGCTTTCTCTTAACCCTTTGAATGTGAAACCCCTACTCAGATATATGAGCATCATACTTACGAAAAAATAAAAAATTATGCCGCATTTAAAGTTTCCACCCCTAAATAGCACAAACAATTTTAGAAAATAGGCTATTTGCTCAATTTTCTTTGGGGTAAATCTGAACAGGGTAAGAGAAAACATTGGAGAGCCTAGCTCTCACTTTACTACCCCAAAGAGGAAAATGACTTTGGATTCAAAGACCTGTACAGTACAATAGACATCTTCTTCATTAAGCTATGGTGGAAGGCTCCACATGATACAACTTTGTGGGGAAAATATATTTGGTCCATCTCTCTTTTTAATAGGAAATCAGAAGCTAGGAGGAGGGTTTGAAGCATCTCTCAGATTGCAGAGGACAACTCTAAGTTTATAATCAGAGCAAGATCATCTAGCTTCATGTTAACAAACTAGCTGGGGTTAGGTCCACTGATAAATCAATGGCTAGGTCAAATGGAGGTGTCTTGCCCACTTCTGCAAGTGAAGGAATTCACACTAGCCCGAGAACAATACATAGACACAATCAAACAAAATCTCCCAACCCACACAGTTGAGCAAATGAAGCAAGAGCTGGACTCCATGGAGGGAGCAGATGAAATGGTGTGGAAACCATCATATTCAGGTAAATTCTTAACCTCATCAGCATTCCAACTTCCGAGGAGAAAGAGAAATCAATCTGAAAGCCTAACTAAGGTATGGAAACCATTACTTCCCCAAACTTTCTGCCTTTATCTACAAACTGTTAAACAAGCTGCTGCCTTTTGATGACATCTTACTGAAATTAGAAATAATCAATGTCTCTAAATGCTACCACTGCAATCACATTGCTACAATCTCTCACTTTTTTTAAAAAAAATCAGTATACTTTTCATGTGATCATATATTTGATAGACTAGCCACTGTTTGGTCTAAGTCCTTGAGTCTGTAACTAAGAAAAAAGTGGCACTTACCACTGCAGTACTAGCATGTTGGATACTGTGGAAAGTATACTGACCTGTTTAGTTTTTTTCTTGCAGTTTTTGTGTTTTTAGGTTCGGGAGAGAATGTTCTTCCTAGTCAAGGCATAGGCATTTTGGAAAATAATCATGTAGACAATGGTTTTTATCGGAAAGGTAATGGTGATTGGGAACTTAGTGATGCTTCTCCTAAGGTGGCTAAGCACGAATTGGAATTGGAATTGGAATTGGAATTGGAGAGACCACGCTCTCTCTGCAAAGAAAATAATTCCCTGATCTTGGCTCTTCGTCAAGAGTTAGGGCTTTAGGAGGGAGTAGATCTAATGGAGATGAGGAGTCACGCAGTAGATGATAGGTTAGTTCTAAGTTTGGGTTTTAGAGGGGTATATACCTACCCCATAAGTTGGAGGCTACCGACTTTTAAGCCCAGCCCAATACTCGACCACGAGTAAATAAATAAAGAATGTATAATGATTCAACCCAACGTCCATGTCTACCACGAACTGATAAAAATGGAACCATAACCAAGATGACGCAACCATAAACTAAGAAATATGGAGCCACAATCAACATTCAACCACGAACCGAGATTATAGTGATCACTATTCAACCACAATGTAAAACACGACCTTAAACCCCAGTAAAGTAGAGCCACGATTATGGTCACCTATAAATATAAGGAGAGTAACACTATCTAAGGTAAGTGGGGCTAAAATGAGGAATTCCAATTCTCTAGAGAAAAGGCCGACTTGATTGTCGAAGTGTTTTCCGCACAATTACTTTCGAGATATAGTTTGTAGAAGGAGACATTTTTCACAGTGAATAATTGTTATCCAGCTTGGCCGAGACTACCACATCATAGGGTGACCTAACCTTTGTATTTTGTGATATATTTTGTAATGGGAAGTATGGTGTTTATTGACGGGGTTGGAACTTATGTCCATTGTAACGTTGTATTTTAGATAAAAGGGTGTCCAATTTTCTTGTTCTTATGATGTTAAAAAATTTCGAAGTTGAACTTTATTAATCTGGGTTCCTTTGCATATGTGTGGTGTAGGATAATTATGTTAAAACCTTAATGGTTTAGTTTGTTCTAGAAGTAGGAATAGATTATAACTCCTTGTGGTCCTATGCGGTATGATTTTACTGATTGATAAAGTTGTTTTAATTCAGAACAAGACGTTTACTATTGTGGTTGAGATATGATAAGATGATTGCTAATTATGCTAAAACATTGATTGTTTATTGGTTTGAATCAATCATAAAGGAAGGCAATTCCGAGAACCACCTTTAAAAATCACCGACGAAGGTGGTTAAAACCGCCTTTAATCGATGGCAATAACTGCTTTTAATTTGTTTCCGAACTTGGAAACTGGGGTGTGTATGTTGCAGCTCACAGATATTCCCGATCTAAAAAAGTTTATTAATCCCGAAGTCGGAAATAACTAATAGCCATATTTCTTCTATTTGTAAAATGAAATGTAATTTCCGTATTCGTGTCGCATTTCCGATCTCTCTCTATAAAATTTTGGCTATGCATTTGTTCCCTTAATTCATAAATGAGTTCGAAATGTTATTCGGGTAGCACACTTATGAGTTTGGAATGTCATTCTGACCAATGGGAAAATGAAAATCAAAGAGCCGAAAAACTTTACAGACATGGAAATAAAATCCGGTATTGTGGTAAAACTTTTGTTTCACTAATATTCCCAGCACAAAAACAGTCTCGATACACATCCACAATTTAAAATGAATACACGATTGTATCTTGAACCTAAACAAAAATCTATGGATAACGCTAACCAAGCGAAAATCTATAGATAGGAATAGAAATTACTACAAATATATTCTGACATTTCTAAGGTTCAATGTTTATCTAACTTGAGTGTCCCTACTAATATTGGGATTCCCCAGTGATCTTGAGCGATTGAGTGTCCCTACCAATATATAATTCTACGAGGTCAAGTAAGGAACATTCCCTTAGTAGGACTAACTTTCTTGTATTCTCTGTCCGGGATTGGCAAAGGGGCACCCATCACCAAAGGATTCTACAAGGAAACCATCAAAAGACCTTCCGCAATAGGTGTGGAGTGATGATGTTTCATGAAATCATGCAAAACTCCATCGGCTACATGTAGTGGTCCACTCTCTATGTCTTGATCAATGTATAGTTCACACAGACATAATCTCTAAAACACAAGCGAAATAGATAATAAATATAGAACTTAATTCAAAGTGACATAAATAAGAAAAGGATCATTCAGACTTTTTTCCTCAATTGGAAGGACGACATTGTCGGGGTTGTCGAGTTTGAATAATTGGCTATCGATTCTTGGATTTTGAAAAATTGCCTCACGATATACCTTAACATCACCATGAAAAGGTTGTGAACCCCTAGATGGCGGTGTCCAATAGGGCGTTAAATACTCTAAATTGTTGGGAAGAACTAGCCCGGTGTGTTGGACCAACTTCCGAATAAGAACTTCTTGTTGCTCAATTCGTTTATCTTGAAGTTGGGCCTTTTTAAAAAACTTATGGACTCTCGAGGGTTCCGCTCCATCGTAGAACCGTATGATCCCGAAAGCTTTTAGTGGAAAATTCAGTTTATGGCATGATATTTAGTTTTTAGGTAGCTTATACAGTTTATGTGCTTGTGATATTTTTTGTCCACTCTTCCGAAAAATTATTGCATGCTCATATTCATATTTTCCCCTCTTTATCGTTATTTGATTCCGTGATGTTGAATTTATTCTTGAATTCTCTATTACACCTTATACAAAAAATGATTCTTTGTGTTCTTTTCCAGATATAGTGTCATATTCTTTATCCTTACTATATTGAATACCTCGAAGTTCAATTTATTCGAGAGGGAGTTGTCACTGATTTCTTATTCCAAGTTTTAAATAGGCAAATGTGTTCTTAAAAATGTCAAAAAAAAGGGTAGAAGATTTCTGGGTTTTGAAACCGAGATATAGGGTTTGGCAACTGAAAATTTGGGGCTCTTTTTCTTTTTCAAAAGTTTGGGGGATGATTTGTATTTTTTCAAAATTTGGGACTTGTACTCGAACATTAATTACTCGGGAATAAGATTATGATATTGAGGGTTATATATTGTTCAAAATTTGAATTTTTAACTGAAAAAGAAGAAGAAAAGGGAAATCCAATTTGAGAAAGGAAAAGGAAACAAAATCTTAATGGGAATAGGAAAAGGAAATAAAAACCTTTTCGGGTTGGGCAATTGTTTGAATTTTCAACTTGGGCAGAAATTAAGTGAAGAAAATCCTATTCTACAAGGGATTTGGGTTCTGCTATCTAATCCCATTTGATTTCGGAAAAGTTACTTGAATTTTTGGAACTTATTTGTCGCATATTTAAAGCATTTTTCTTTTGATCATATCTCATTCGATATAGCACCGATTCAAGTGATTCAAGTTGAATTTTATTCCTTATTCGCTTAAGAATCAGAATTCTAATTTGTAGAGTCCAATTTTGAGTCTATCGAATTTTAAAATTCAAATTAAATTCTTCTGTACTCATCTCCTTTTTTTGAAACTATTGTGAATTGATCAAGTTCCATTATTTTAGCCTTTGTCGTGTGAGTTGTGAGTGTTATAAACTTGGTGAGCAACCTTACTAAACAAAGGGAGGAGGTGATTTTTATAATAACCATCTATTTTTCTTAGCAGTTTTAGCGGAGATGGCGGACGATAATACATTTGTCCCGCATTTTGTTGTTGAACCCAAAAATTTACCATTGATGAACACCTCTGATAGTAGGCATGGTAATCAATCACGTCAAGATCCTCTAGATAGTTGGGAGCGAGAACAAATCAAACCAAATGAACCACTTGATCCATATCAGTTTCCTGCTGCAATAAATGCGCTCATGGGAGAAGTGCAAAGATTAGCGAGAAAAATTAAGAGCGTGACCAACCCGACACCACCGTCATCGGCCAAGAGGGATGATCCCCAAGGATTTTTCCGCAGCTTCCAAGGTTATTGTCGTTCGGAGGAAGATTATGATGATGGTTTGGAAAAATGATCACACAGAGGGTCTTCTAGAAGACATCACCACAAAAAACTTCATTCCTAGAGGGGAGAAAGTTCAGATTCTAGTGATAGCTCAGATTTAGCTAGAGACATCAATGGATTAAAATATGACATCCCTCGATTTGATGGTCAACACAATCCGGTGAAGTATCTTGATTGGGAGTGACATATTGAGAATTTATTTGATCTCAACAATTATTGGGAGAAACAAAAAGTGAAAGGGGGTTTGTATTCCTTAACACATTATCCCGCTGAGAGGTGGAAAAATTTGAGAGAATCAAAACATATTGTTAGTAAAAGACCTATCTCCACCTAGGAGAGATTGAAGTCCGAGCTTCGCCAATATCATGTTTCGCCTACATACCCGATGGAACAACATTTTTTTGAGAAATATGAAGTAAGTAAGTCAACCAGTTGATGAATACCAGAAAGATCTCGAGTTGACCATGCAAAGGGTCGGGATAAAAGAAGACAACACATTAATAAAAAAACTGTTTGATAGAATACTTGCGGAAAAATCTTCAAGTACCGGTTAAGCTTCAACATCATGTGTCAATGAGATATTTACTGGTGAAATAAAGGGTGGTTGAGAGCACCCTGCGGCCAAGGAGACAGCATGTCGATTTTCCCAGTTAAAAATTAGGGTTTGACTCGAGAAACCCTAGTTTGAGCTGCAGAAAAGGAACAACCATGGGAGGTCATGGTTTGATGCAATCTGATTCAAATACTACTTATACTCCCAGTGAAAGAAGGATGACGCTATCTACTTAACAGTCTTCGAAAAATCTAGGTATGTCCACTACTTCTTCATCAAATTCAGTTTTCATCGAAAAAGAGGACATGCTCGTAGTTACTCCCCTCATTCTAGAGTTTTAACAACAATTGAGAAGGAAGATGAAGATGTTGAATATGCTGATATGCCAACATTGTATGAAAGTGGGGAAGAACAGGTAGATGAAGAAATCATCATAAATGATCATGGTGAACAAGGTCTTGAAACACAAATTAACTTTGTGTCATTGAGACTTCCCCATTCCCAAATGGCCAAATCTGAGGTACAACTCATTAATATTTTTCATACTCATTTTATTGTGAAAGATAAGAATTATTTACTGATTATTGATGGGGTTTCTTGTGCTAATACTGTTTCTAATATTCTTGTTAAATCATAGTCTTTACCTGTTAATACTCATCCATCTCCACAAAAACTTATTTGGTTAAATGGTAGTGGTGATATTAGAGTTAGTAAAGAATGTATGATTAACTTTAAGAATTAAAAATATCACGATTCTATCCTATGTGATGTTATACCTGTGGAAGCTAGTCATATTTAGTTAGGTAGACCTTGGTAGTTTGATCGTAAATCTATGCTTGATGGTTACACTGACAAAATAACTGTGATAAATGATAGAACCAGATATGCTTTGAATCCATTATCCCTGGCGGAAGTCCTTGAGGCTCAAAGACACATGGAAGCCAAAAAATAGAAGTTTGTGACTAATGCACAAGTGACCGAACTAAACCCTAGCCAGAGTTTAAGGGAGATCGGCCAAGAGATGAGTAAATGAGGTAAAACCCTGATAAATTCGACCAAAAATTAGGGAAATTCGATTCAGGAAAGTATGGTAAGTCACAAAATGATTCTGAAAAGTCGCTTAAAATCTTATCTTCACTTCTTAGTCCTTTACCATAGATTTACATTATGAGACATGAAATTCCTATTGATTATGGTAAATAATTTTATGCTTTAATTATATATGTGAATCCTAATTTTTCTAAGGATTATTTTGTGCTTATATTACATTTGAAAGAAAGTTACTTCGCTAAGGAAGATATTCCTATGCATGTTCCTCCACGATCTATTCAGATGTTACAGAAATTTGAAGACGTATTTTCGGATGAACTACCTCATGGTTTACCACCATTACGAGGCATCAAACAATATATTAACATATTTATGGGTTCAGTAATTCGAAATCGTCCAACTTATAAAGCAAACCCTGAGGAGACAAGGGAACTACAATGACAAGTCAAGGATTTACTACAAAAATGTTATGTGTGTGAATCTTTAAGTCCTTGTGTTGTACCTGTCATTTTAGTTCCTAAGAAAGATAAAACTTGGTGTATGTGTACTGATTTTCGTTCTATTAACAAGATAACCATTACGTATCACCACCATATCCCTAAGTTAGATGATAAGCTTGAAGATTTGCATGGACATGTGATTTATACTAAGATTAATTTAACTATCGGTTATCATCAGATTCGTATAGGGGGGGATGAATGGAAAACCGCATTTAAGTCTAAGTTTGGGTTGTATGAATGGATTGTTATGCCTTTCAGTTAACTGATGCACCTAGTACTTTTATGCGTTTGATGAATCAAATCTTGAGAATGTTTATTGGTCAATTTGTTGTAGTCTATTTTGATGATATATTTATTCATTTTAAGTCAACTAATGACATATTGAGCATGCTAAAGGGGTTCTTGTTGCACTCTGTGAGTCTAGTTTGTATGCGAACATCAATAAGTGTACTTTTTCCACTTTGAAAATGGTATTTCTCGGTTTTGTGGTGTTTTGGGATGGCATCAAAGTCGATGAAACCAAGATAGAGGCAATTAAGAGCTGGCCGACCCCTACTAATGCTAACTTGGTGAGATATTTTCAAGGTTTAGCTACTTTTTACAAAAGGTTTGTGCGTGATTTTTAATCTATTGTTGCATCTCTAAATGAACTAGTTTAAAAGGATGTGAAATTTGCGTGGGGTGAAAGCCAAGAGACTCCATTTAATGAATTGAAATTATGATTATTTAATGCTCATGTTCTTGCTTTACTTACTTTTTATGGTGTTTTTGAGCTTCATTTTGATGCTTCTGGTGTTGGAATTGGTGATGTTTAGATGCAATAGAATCAACCTATAGCATACTTTAGTGAAAAGTTAATGGGTGGTGCTCTTAATTATCCTCTGTATGATAAATAATGTTATTCTATTGTGAGAGCATTAAGGACATGGTAACATTATTTATTGCTTAAATAATTTGTCATTCATATTGATCAAGAATCATTGAAATATTTGAAGAGTCAGATGAGGTTAACTAAGTGTCATGCTAAATGATCTAGATTTGTTGAATTTTTTTCCTTATGTATTGTAGTACAAGAAGGGTAAAGAAAATGTTGTTGTTGATGATGCTTTGAGTCATAGACATGGTTACTTAAACAGTTGGAATGTATCATGTTAGGGTTTTCCTGCGTGCGAGATTTATATACTACTGATCCCGATTTTTCATCCGTTTATGTTACATGCAAGAATGGTGCTTATGAGAATTTTTTCCGCCATGATGGCTTCTTGTTTCGAGATAATAGGTCATGTGTTCCTCAATGTTCTATATGTGAATTACTTGTTAGAGAAGCTCATTCAAGTGGTCTTAGGGACAATTTGGTGCACTTAAAACTTACAATTTGTTGTGAGAACATTTTTTCTTGACAAAAATAGCACTCTTTGTTGATAGGATTCGTAGGAATTGTATTGATTACTTGAAGGTGAAGTAAAAATCTAAGCCTCATGGTATTTATACACCTTTACTTGCTCCTATACATCCGTGGGTTGATATTTCCATATATTTTGCCCTAGGTTTACCACAATCTCAATTAGGTACATATATCTTTGTGGTTGTTGATATATTTTTGAAAATGGAACACTTATTCCTTGTAGGAAGACAAAGGAAGCAAAACATGTTGCAGATTTATTTCTTAAGGAAATAGTTTGGATTCATAAAATCCCCTCGATCATAGTTTTTTTATCATGATGTTGAATTCTTATCCTACTTTTGGAATACCTTGTGGTGCAAGTTAGAGACAAAATTGCTATTTTCTACTTCCAGTTATCCTCAAACTGATGGAAAAATGGAGGTCACCAATTGTACCCTTAGCACTCTTCTTTGTGCTTAAGTAAAACACAATTTGAAGAATTGGAAAGCCTGCATTCCGATAGCAGAGTTTGCTTATAATCACACCATTTATTCTACTACTTCTTTATGTCCATTTGAAATTGTTTATGGTTTCCTACCTATTGCACCTATTGATCTAATTCCTTTGAATTTTAAACATGTTAGGAACCTTGATGGAGAAAAAATGCTGATTTTATAAAGAAATTACATGAGAAGTTGCGCTTAAGGATTGAACTGACAAATGCACAAAATGCACACCAGGGCCAAAATTTAATGAGATTCAAACTAGGAGAATGGGTTTGGTTGCATCTGCGAAAAGAGAGGTCTTCACATGCTAAAAAATCTAAATTAAGTCTGCATGATGATGGTCCTTTTAAAGTGATGGAACGTGTGAATGAAAATGCTTACAAGATTTCTTTACCTGGCGACTATGGTGTTAGTACTACATTCAATGTTGCTGATTTACCTCCATTTAAATTTGAACATGATTAATCCGAGGGCAAAACCTTTTGACTACGGAGGGAATGATGCAAATGTTAAGACTACTACCACCATAAATGATGACATGCCAAACTTGATCAAACATTTTAAGGATATGTTCGGGATTCTCTAAGTGATATGGTAGGTCCTATGACTAGAGCAAGAATGAAGCTTAGAGATGCGGCTTTAAATTTTTTGATGGATAAACTTTAGGATGAAGAATTGAAGAAGAAATCAACATCGACAAGTTCTTGGATTAATTTTTCAAGAGTGTCAAGGAATTGGAAACATAGTGAAAAACATGACTCTTTTTCCCGCTGGGTTTTTAATGAGGTAGTATGAACATTGTAAACTACTGTAAATTATTTCATCTTGAATTTTTGGAATTAAATTTGGCCATGTAGGCTTTGAAGGGTTTAGTCTAAAAAATAAGTCCATTAGGGTGTAGAATTTTCAGTTCTGATTTGACAAGAATTAGATTTGGTAAGATTAGATAAGGCAATATTCATCCAAGGTTTATTTTGGAATAATTCAGCCATATTCAGCTTAAATTAGGTATTTTAGTTAGATATGGTTTTATCTTCTTAAAGCTGCCAAAAGTCTTCTTAGTTTATGACATAAATACCAAACCCCGTCTGATTAGAACTAGGGTTTGACGTTGATTTCAACCTTATAAATAAGGGGCTTGACTGAGTTTTTGGATACACTTTTATCAATCAATATTCTGAATTTCGAGTTTATACTCTTTTCTTGCGAGCATTTTCATTGTTGCTTGATCTTGCAGCTTAATTAAGTATCAATACCCTTGATTTGAAAATTAATTCTACGGGCTAGTTAGAACAATTTTTTTTGAAATTGAGAGAAATACTGAGAGCTAGTTGAGATCCATTTTGTGCGATCAAGTGAGGGCTTGCAGATCCCTTCATTTGGTCAAAGATTTAAATTCCGCAATCCAGAGTGTTTGCAACGAGATTCATATCAAATAAAATTTGAAGACAAGTAGAGTAGTATACCTTACCTGCCATTATAGGCCTCCCCACTTTCACCGCATAGGCAAATAACTCCCTTATAGAGCCCATGTATTTATTCCGTTTTGACTTCCTACCTACAGGAACATTGTCATTCGACAATGGTACTAATCATTGCCAAGAAATTTATAATAGAAAAATTTATCCTCCCAGTTAACATAGTCATCGGGAACTTCCACCACAAGATCAGCCTTTGACATTACAGTTTTAAAGGTCATCCAGGTCTCAACCACATCCATCTTGCTAATATGATAAAACATAACTCAACACTAAAAAATATCTTGGCTAAATGGTACGCTTGCTCAAAGCAAACCAGTATGGCCACCCCTGAGGATGCAACTAAGCAAGAGTAGCCCATAAGGCTCTAACACAGACATAAAGTAATCCAGGAGAGGTAGGGTCATGCCATATTGCATCTGATGCAAATAAACATTGTAAAAGCCAGGTGGCGGCCTCATCAAAACCTCGATAACACAAGGAATAATGATCTAACAAACATATAAATAGGGATGATAATCTCTCAACAGAACTACATCGGTAACGGTAGGTATATGACTACAACCAACTCCCTCCATCCTTGAATGTTATAGATTATGAATTTGGAAAAATATGAGTTTATATATATATCCTTCTTCAACTATTTAGAAACTGAGTAAATTGTTTAGAATACTTATTTAATAACCATTGAATGCACTGCCATTAAATTACACCCTTACCACTCCTTTTATATTTTAAATTTACCCCTAAATTCTTGGGTCACTAACTGCTGCCACCGGAAAAATATATAAATTAAAGGTTTGGTCGAATATCCCCATATATCTTTACCCAAGGAACCGATACTTAATTACCCAATTTTTCATGACAACTTCACAATGCAATTAAATTCGCTGTATTAACCCAGCTCATGATAAAACATTTCTAGTTCTAATAAAAACATAACATTTAGCTCACCACGACTCCTTGTCTAGGGGGGCTTATGGTATACACCTCCCAAACCAAGCGAAGTCTAAGTCAAAAGTTGACATCTTGCATCAGCAGGCCGAAGCATTGAACAAATAGAGTAATCTGCAGAGTGCTAGGTGCACCTAACCTCAAGAAGGAAAATAATCAATACCCACGATCATCTTTAAAAAAAAATACCATTATCCAGTTATAAAAATGCACAACATGAACCATGATCAAAAAATCGATCAACTCTAAATTAAGACAAGGAATAATGAGAAATGTAATAACATGTTTTCAATTAAAGCATGGATGGGAGTGAAAACTTACTTGAGCATCGGAGCTTAGTCTCAAAAACTCCCAACGACCTTACTTGGAGTGTATGGGATGATCAAGCTGACTTGCACCAATCCTTGGGAATATGGTGGCCCGGAAGGAACTTGCTGCATCACCCACAAATCCTATCTAAACTGAGTGCCAAACAAAAAATACTTCCACCTCCCATGTCATCCAACTCCCCCATCAAAACACATTTTTCCAAATTTCCAATTATACCATATAAATAATTGAACAAGTGTACAATCAAATGCATTCATTGGCTTCTTCCAAACTCCAAAAACTATTAAACGGTGAAACATCTCCATATGCACATTGAGGTTATTTTTATCCATTACATGTTAAAATTTTAATTTCTTGACTGAAATTATTTCTTTCTTTCTTTTTTATGAAGGAAAATATTTAATCTTTCCACGAATTGTGATGATTGCATTACAAGTTACATAGTGTATAGTATTCTTGTTGTGCATATAATGTCATGTATAACTAATCAATAGTATTAGACATAGATTACGATTGATTCTAGACAAGAATGTTGTTTTCACTAGATCATTGCTTGAATGTCTGACATCACTCATAAGTTGTCGGTCAATGCATAGGAAGTTATGTTTGATCGTTTTACATGGGAAATTCATACTATAACTAAAATTAGTTGAAATTTTGATGTCATAGATGAAAGAATGCACCATGATTGTTGTTGGTAGACTGCAATATTTGAAAGGAGAAATTGATGGTAATTTTTGCTTTTTGCGAAGTATTAGTCTTGTATTAGTATGGTTGTTGTATATTTCATTTCAAACTACCTATATTTAACACAATATATGTTTTGTGTGAAATTTTAGTAACGGGACAAAGAGAATTATCAGTGGACTTTCAACGTGTAGAAGAATTGAAGTTCATCATCATTTGACTATTCCCGTAAAGGTTATGTACCAAGTCTTTGATTCTCATATAATGGTATGTGACCATTATATTATGTTTGATATCGATTGCAAATATCACTCTTAGAATACTTTCTCACAATTTTTTGTGCTATTATTTTTAATTCCATTTAGAGATTAGGTAATGGAGATCGACTACCAATAACGGAGAGACAATCAATTTTATATTAGTAGTTGGTATAATAAGTTTGTAATATGTTATTGTAGAGGTGTTTGTGTCATGGGTTTCCATTTCACATGAATTGAACATCAATTAAATATTATTTGTCTTACGACCATTAACTATGCCATCAATGATTAAATAAATGTGTCATTGACGTAAAAAATACTAAAAATAATACAAGACGATAGACATCTCTTAATAACACGATCGACGTCGGATGTTTTAGTGCTGCTCAATGGCACCAGCAACGTTAGTTCAATTGACTGCAGGCCAACATTGTTAATAGATTAGAGCGGAATCAATCACACATTTGATTCAACCAATGGTATGATAATCGGTTTGAGCAAGGTTGGTTGCACATTCGGTTAGTCCGATGTCGGTTGATAACGTTAACATCGAGCATACACTAGCTTGACCGATGCTTATCGTGGTGTCGATAAAAAAATGTACCTTGGTTTTTTCTAGAAAACTATAAGGTAAAAAATACTTTCTACCTTGGTTATGAACTAAGATTAAAAAAAAAGTTTACTATTTACTGCGCCACTAGTTAGCTCAGTTATTTTCAGAAAATTACCGAGGTAAGAAGACCCTCCCCCCAGAACTGATGTATAGAAAGTCATGTTTCGTGTAGCGATAGTCCGGAAAAACCAACATCACTACATGAATACTTTTCTTTGGCATTCATCAGTTGCATTATGGCCTTCAATACTGTCATTCTTTTGGGGCACCATTCGTATAATTGTCAAAACCATGTACTCCCTTTGTTTATTTAATTGTGGCCCTTCTTATTTTGGTGCAAAGTTTTAAGAGATTCTAATTGAGTTGTGCAAATTGATTGAAAAGTTCAAAAGTAAAAGGAGTGGTTAGTAGAACCTTAAAGTATACTATAATTGGAATGTGTCAAAATAAAATAGTAGAACCTTAAAGTATACTATAATTGGAATGTGTCAAAATAAAATAAATATCTCAAAATGGTAAGTGTGCCAATAAAAGCTTAACGGAAGAAGTAATGAAAAGTTCTCCTTCACGACATTTGCAAATGCATACTCGATGAAATTAGCTACAAATTCTTGATACTTCCCACTTATTCGATTTCCATCAAATTGATGAATTTTGTCCATGACAAAACCAACAACATACTAATAATTATAAAATTTATTAGAATTCATAATCTATTGAAACAAGGTTTTGGATCAATGATTTTGTCAATAAATAATAACTACTGTGCATAAATTACATAATATGTAAAATTCAATAAGTTTTAAACAACAACGTCCTATACTACGATTTTTTTAAAAAAATAAATAAATCGTCCCTTAGACGAGGGTTTATAGGGTTCTCATCCCTTTTATATTAAGATCAAATTTGCATAATGTACCATTACAACATTTGATATGGGATTAACCCATTCACACTGAAAACTAGCTTAAATTACAATCTAATCTAAGGTCTTAGTGGCATAAAAGAGATATACACATAAGCCCTAATCGATATTACAATAATTGAGAAAAAAAACCTATGTAGCAATGAGAAGGGAACATGTAGGATAAGTGGTTCCACCGTATCACCATATTGTAGCCACAAAAAATTGACCCAAATATACCATACAAACACAGTGAAGTATCGAAAGATGCACACACAAAATGAACCATCAACACCTTTGATCAAACATCTAGGCAATCAAAACAAAATAAATGAATCTCCCCAACTAAAGATTGAAGTCCACCTTCATTTAACCCCTAAAGACCATTTCTCTCATGTAGGAGACTATGACCCATCATTTTAATTGCCCAAAACATTTTTCATCGATATACTGAAATCACTTATAATGCGTAGAATTATCTCTAACTTGACTCCAAAAGGTATTAGGGACCAACTTAATCAATTTAACAAATAAAATTGACCTCAACCTCCTTATGGATCAAAGTTTACAAATCTGATTATTTCCTCAGAAAACAATATCTACATAAGTTCGTATATTACAACTTTGACTTGGATTTCTCCTCACCGCCTCTTAGGTTATCAAATCTGAAGTCAATCATATTTTAACGACTCAGGATGTCTGGAAAATATGCATTGACACCGATAATTCCTTTCGACACTTTAAATCAAAAAACCATTTTAACACCGCCCATTTAAAATATGAAAAAGTGAAAAAATAAAAAATAAAATAAATTACTGAAATAAATTAATAGCCTCCCACCTGAAAAGAGAAAATAAATAGGATGAAAAATAAATTAAAAATGAAAAAGTACCCCTCGTGACCTTGCTACCTCCGAAAACTAACTCGACATTCGATTGTCCTAATGGATTGTTTGGGCTAAGTCACTAAACCAAGTTGACTCACTATTGACTCTTCGCTGATTTGAGTTGACCTTGTCCTGAGTCAAGACCGGGTTAGCCACTATTGGATCTGAGTTGATCGACTCAGATTCGAGTAGACTCGGGTAACTCACCTAGCTGGTCGCTAGGCTCAGCTCTAGAAGAGCTAACGACGAGTTGAAGAAACCCAATCTGTAACCCATCAGCTTGAAGAAAAATGATCTATGCTTGCAGGACAGTGACCTCGCACGAACCACCACCTGAGCCTCGCTGCATCTGGGAGGACCGCCGCCGTGGCACACCACCGGAGTCAAGAAGTACCCTAAGGAAATAGTGCCTACATTTGACCGGTGTTTCAGTGCCAATTTCTTGACCAAATTTTCAAGCATCGACCCTTCCACACCACTTCAAAAATTGACCCTTCCCCTGTGTTTAGACATCAACGCCTCAACGTCGTTTCAACACTGGTGCTTCACTGGCGCTTTACCTGGGCTTCTAGCTCATGTGTTCCATCGATTCTCGATCCCCCTTCACCAGATCTGTCTGGGTATTGCTAAGAAACGGGGGGTAGGGGTGTTGGGGGTGGGATTGGGAAAGGGAAGCCACCGGAGATGGAAATTTCGGGCGGCAGCAGCCCCCCACAAATCTGGTGATATTAGGGTTTTTTGTGAGAAGGAAGAGGAAAAAATTAGAAGAGAGAAGCTTGGTTTTGTGTTTTTATGGTGGTTTTACTTTTTTTTGGTCCTATCCTATGATTAAATTCTGTGGTTAAGGTAGATTGTATTCATATTAACTCATACATTAAATCTAATTAATTAATAAACATTTAATTACTTTAGCGACCCTTCACATTCAACAATGATAAACCCTCTAATGAATCTTAAGATACTCATGTGGAATGTTAGAGGGATCTGAGACTGCAAAAACTAATTCACACTCATAGGCTTGATATCTTGATTATAATTGAGACTAAACAGAAAAATGATAAAATGCACTTGTTTAGGAATCAGTTAGGATTTGATGAGGTTGTAAGCTCACGGGACTCCAGTGGGTATTCTTTAGAAATAACTTAATACCCACACTCATTGTAGATAATTAAGATTTTCTCAAAATAATGGTTACAAACACAGACCAAAATGTAAGGTTTAATATCATTGTTGTTTATGGGAAACATAATAGACAGCTTAGGGCCAAAATGTTTCAGGCACTTTCACAAATAACTGAGGTCAATCCCATACCTACAATTTATGCTGGGGATTTCAATGTGACTAGGACTATCTCTGAATATAAAAGGTAGGTGCACCCCTGATCTTAATAGCATATTAGACTTTGATTCTTATATTCAGTCCTCAGGATTAAATGACCTAACAACAGTTGGAAATCTATTTACCTGGACTAATGGTACATGAGGGACAAATAGGGTATGTAAGAGATTAGATCGGACAATGGCTAATACACAGTGAAATGATCTCTACCCTAATACTTCAATATAGGTGCTAAATAGGACACCCTCACATCACTCACCACTCTTACTCAACACACACATGCAGGAAACCTCAGCCCCTAAATCCTTTAAATTTCTGAAAAATGTGGTTAGAAAGAGCTGAACTATATGAGGTTATAAGGACTAATTGGGATATCCAGATAGAACAACATGGCATGTTAGGTTTCTCTTTGAAACTTAAAAGACTAAAAACTGTTTTAAAGCATTGGAATAGGACTAGTTTTGGGAACATCTTTGATAACATACAAAGAATTGAAATTAAGGTGCAGGAATTGGAGATAGAATATGACATATGCCAAACGGACCAGAATATTAACCAGCTAGCCCTAGCCATTGCAGAACTAAGCCAATACCTTAGAGAGAAAAATCTGTATTGGAAATAGAAATCAAAGATTAAATGGCTGTGATGAGCGGATATGAATGCTAAATTCTTCCATAACTCTGTCAGGGATACACATTCTAGGATTAGGATTAATAAAATAAAATTTGAATCAGACCAGTGGCTAACTGACTAGACAGATATAGGTAATCATGTTGTATCTTTTTTAGGAATTTACTTAGCCAAGATAATTTGTATATGCTTAGAGCACATCCCTAGGATCATTACAGAGGAGGATAATTGTCATCTTTTGAAAATGATTGACATGGAAGAGCTTTAAGGTATAGTTTTTAGCCTCAACTCGGATAGTGCTGCTGGTCCAGATGAATATCCAGGATTCTTTTACAGATATGCATGGGATATCATCAAAATTGACCAGCTTAAGTGTGCCCAAGAGTTCATGTGCGCTGTTTCTATCCCAGCAAACATCACAAGCACCCTCATTTGTCTTATACCAAAAACTCCAACTCCAGCCACTTTATCGGATTACAGACCTATCTCTCTATCAAACTTTAGTAACAAAATTTGCTCAAAAATTCGGGTTGATAGAATAGGTACGGTGATAGATAAATGTATCTCTGTGGAACATAGTGCATTTATACCTAGTAGGGAAATTGCGGATAATATTCTCATCATGCAAGAGATGGCTAGATTCTTAGACAAAAGAAATCATGCTCTTAAACTCATAGCAAAGATTGACAGGTCCAAAGCCTTTGATAGGGTTTCATGGATGATGCTAAACTCACTTATGCTGAAAATAGGGTTTCATGGACATTTTGTTAGAGTCATATTGTCCAATATATCTGCAGCATATTTCTCTATTATGATCAATGGAGTGTCAAATAGTTTTTAGGGGTTCAAGAGGTCTCAAACAAGGAGACCCCCTATCACCCATACATTTTAACCTCATAACTGAGGTTCTTAATAGAGGACTTAAATGTATGTTTAGAAATAAACTACTTGATCCTTTCAATATCCCAGGTACAACCAGGATCTCACATTCATCATATGCTGATGATACTGTCATATTCCTAAAGGAAACAAATAAGTCCCTCAAAAATTTAATACAGTTCTTAACTGTTTATGAGAAAGCCATTGGGCAGAGGGTAATTATACTATGAGTGCCTTTTATGTGGGGAATAAAACAAGCATGGCTACAAGGGATATGATTGGTAATGTTACAAAAATGACTCAAGGGGTCTTTCCTTTTTTGTACCCAGGGGTAACCATTTTTAAGGGTAGGAAATTGAATGTCTACTTTCAATCATTGATTGAGAAAATGAATGCTAAGATAAAGAACTGGAATTCAATGCTTCTTAATCAAGTTGGTAGAATAAGTCTAGTTAAGCATGTGATTGCAGCCATTCCTCAACACACTTGGTGTGTTATGGCTCCCACAACATCAGTGATCCATAGAATTAAACAGCTATGTCTTGACTTTATCTGGGGAACTAACAAGAATGGTACCCAGAAGAGGCACTGGAGAGAATATGACAGATTCAGCTACCCGTACCTGGAAAATAGACTTCAGTTGAGGAACTTATCTTCTGTTTTAGATAGCTTCTCCCTCAAACTGTGGTGGAAACTGTAGTTAGGATCCATTATGTGGTCAAACATGATTTGGCCAATGACAAACTCATCAAGATCTTCTGATCCTTGGAAGATAACTGTGAAAATGGATCAAACTGCTATATACAACTCTTGTGTTCTTATAGGCAGAGTTAACTGTAATTTTTGGACAGCAAACTAGACCCAATTAAGTTGCCTAGCAGTTTTATGGAATGATGACACATAAATCCCACATCCTTATATCACAGTTAAGGAATTCAGGGATCAAAGGGACCACATTATAAATTACCTTAGACTGGGATTAGATAATTTTGTATGCTCATACATTATGCAAGACATTTTCTTCACTGATTTGCAGGACCAGTTGATTTGGAAACCGACAATGTCAGGTAAGTTCTCTATCTCTTCTACATATGAATTTCTAAGGAATAAGAGGCTACAATCATCTTCTCTGAATAAGGTATGGAACAAACTTCTGCCTCAGAAAGTTTATTTTCTATGTTGGAGATTAATAAACAATATGTTGCCTCTGGATGATATTCTGGGAAGGATGGGGATTGTTAATATATCTAGATGTTCTCTATGCTTACAGGAAGCTGAAACTATGAACCATTTATTTAACCTATGTCCACTAGCAGCTAGTCTGTGGTCATATGCTTATCAACTGTTGGACATCACAGATCCATTCTTAGATATGATTTTTGATAATCTCTCATGGTTCTAGTCATACTGCCATGCATTTAAAATAAAAACCAGTTTCTCAATTTAATCCCTTCATTCATATGCTTCATAATTTGGAAAGAAAGAGGCTCTGTGATCTATAATAACAAAAAACCTTGAATACTAGAATGAATGAAGATTTAAATAAATGACTGGTACATGTTTTCACAATCAACCCTCAAAAGAGGTACTCTGACTTTGATCTGCTGGATGCAAAGGGATTCTTGCATGTGCGAAAAATCCGGAGGCTTAAGATCATTAGGATAATAAAATGGAAGCCACCAGATATGAGATACATTGTAAACACTGATGCATCTTTCAAACCATCCATCTCACCAAAGGCTGGAATAGTAATTAGGAATGTTGAAGGTAAAGAGTAATTGTCCAAAATGGTACCCACTTTTAATCGAAATTCACAGTTTGGTACCCAAATTTTAAAAATGTGTC
>JAULKK010014439.1:0-10105 GCA_032355705.1 Rubia peregrina
GCCCATTTCTGCTCATGTCAGTGTTTCCGTTCAATTGTAGCTGTTGATTTCCCTTCCTCTTTCATTGAACGATGATGATGCTCATTTTCCTCTTCTGTTTAATGTTTTTGCAGTTAATGGACCCATGCAGTAAAAGAAAGAAGGCTTATGCTGAAATTCCCATAGAAGAGAAGGCCAAAATTCTTGCTCAACAGAGACTTGCTTATGCCAAGAAAAGTCAGGCTGCAGTTGAGAGAGCCATTTCCACTGATGTTTCATTGCACATTCAGGGGCTGGAAGATTCCCTCCCGACCTTATTTGTTGGTTAGTATGGAAATAATCTTCTCTGAAACTTGTCGTTGTTGTCTGTCTTCCATAGGTTTAGTTTCACTCCCAGTTACATTCATCCTCAGCTTTTCTTTTAATTGATTGCTTTTATGTTTATGGTTAAAAGATTTGACGTTAGTTTTGTACGCCTCTCTGGATGTGGCTTTGTTATGTTTGTATTTTCCCCCCTCCTCTCAATTTGCCTTCATTCAAGGAAGGATGAATTAATGAGAGATTGTTCAGTTAGGCTTTGGTTCTTTCCTTTAGTAGTTACTACTATATGTTGAAGCAAATGTAGCATTAAGAAATCTCCCTCCATGTGGAAGTTTAATTTGTTGAAGAATGTTGCAGTGGAAACTGAAAATAGTAAAAGACGGCAGGCTTATGCGAAAAAACCACCCAGGAAAAGGTTTGCTTGCTTACTAGGCGTAGGTTTCTTTATGCCAATAAAAGAAAGGCTGCAACTGAGAGAGCCAGTTCCACAGATGTTTTATTGAACAAGCATGAGTTGGAACATTCTCCCAGTGTTTTATTTGTTGGTGAGTTTGGAATTAATCTTCTGTTAAGTGTTAGCCCCTTGTGTGTGGTGTGCAAAATAACCTTTTAATTTGTTATTTTGTTTCACGTTTAGCTTCTGCCTAAATTGATTGGTTGGTCTCTGTCATTAAGAGTCTTTTTTTGGTTTTAGCTCATCCTTCTTCAACCCGCGTTTGCTTTCCCAACTTTTGTCCTGATTTCCCCACCTCTTCTAATTTGCCTTCAATTTAGGTAAGAAGGCTTAATTCATTAAGGTTTACCAAGGATCTGTTCCCTTTCCTTTAAAATTAACAAATTCAAATTGAAGTTTTCTTCCCATTAACAAACATGTTCCTAAACGAAAATTGAGCTGCCAGGAGAAATTAGAAAGGGACTTCAACATTAATGTTCAGGGTGGAATTACCTGTGTAAGGATGTTAAATGAACTAACCCTTCTCTCCCTCAAACCCACTAACTTGCTAGGCATTAATATTACAAATTAATTTGAACGGGTCGTCCTTCAGTATGGTTGTAGTCTAAAGAAATTTAAGTCATTTGTTTAAACGGCCTCTGACAATGTCTTTAAGCATTTAAAGGTTACAGATGTGCAGAGTTACATATTTGTAATGTGCCGGTAATTGAAAATCGTTATTCCATGCTTTCGTTTATGTTTTCCTACATGTTCCACATATTTACCTGCTGGGTTGATCTGGTTGCATACGTATGCTTATATTATCAGCATGACAATAGCTATCTTCATATAACAATGCAGAGTGTCTAGTTTTTCCAATGTTGTAAGACATAGTTAATAAATATTCACGTTAGGGTGATGGTTTGTTGCTCCCTTTCCTGGCCCATAACAATTATGGATCTGAAATATGTCCTCTTTCCCAACTATTTAGTTCAGCCCTTGATTTACACTTGTCTGTATCAGAGCATTTTTCATAACACATATACCATTTTTATGCTTTCTGTTGGTAGCTGCATTTGTTGTCAGCTTGAACATAAGTCTCTAAATGGCCTGTCTTAGTTTCATTGTATTCTAAGGTTGCGACCTCTAGTGAAGTGTAAACAATGTTGAAATTCAGTGTTTACATAAACATTTTCAGTATAACTATTTTATAGCTTTGTTGGTTGTAGTGTATTGTAGGCAATGAGCGGGAATTGTATAGACAATGAAGTTAATAAGCGAATTTATTTCCTTCTGGCTGAATTGGCTGAAATGCCTCTTACTGTTGTGGTAAGCGCTGATGGTTTTTCCAACTGATTGATTGATCCACCTAGTTTCTTGTGTTGAAATTAAATTTTCCCCTATTTTTTAACTGCATTGGTTACTAGGTTATTAAGTTGTTGGCTTCCATTATTGGTTAGACTGTTTATTATAGCCTAGGATATTACGTCCAGGTTTTTCCATTAATAAATATATACAGAATATGTCTGACGTTATTGTGACTTAGTAATGTTTGCGCTTCTGCTGAATTAACAGTCCCAGTAGCCAAAAATTTATGTTTTCTATTATTATGTAAGACTGAATGTAATTTTATTGATGTTGACAAACAAATTTGCCTCTGCTCTTTAAAACTTAAGTTCGTTAGTGTAGACTTCCATGAAGAATTCCTTAATTTTACCTTATGAAGAACCATTTAACTTAAGTGGGAAAAATACGTTTACTGATTTGATAGGTGACTTACATTATGTGGAAACTGGTTTCTTTACTGATTGCATCAGTTAATTGCATAGGCTTAGTTGTAACAAGTAATTTATGTAAGTTGATTATCAGTGGTCAATGGGAATTGAATTTGCAGTGAAATTGTTGTTGGAAATTCTCCTCATCTGTCAAATTTGGTCTGATGTGTAATTCAACTTCAATATAGTAACTATTCTTTTAACTGTCTTCTTTTAATAGTGCATTAGGAAATTTTGAAACCGGCTTTGTACTTTAAATATGATGTCAACAATAGCGAGAATGGAAATATTAACCATTACCATCAGCAATCACTCTAGTTGAACTATCGTAGGTAGTTGAGCACTGTTATTATAGTTTTATGCTAAGTTTAAATGTTGAAAGCTCCGCAGAGATTAGTTGTTGTTGTCTTCAAATGGATTCTCCAAGTTTGAACAATTTCAGCTGCTTTCTCATGTAATTTAGGTTCCTATGATGAGCTATCTAATTCATTTAAAGCTGCTGAATACAATTTGTCCTATTGTGTAAATCTCGGTCGGTTATCTGAGGAACCTAAATATTATTTTACTTTCCCTTTTCGGATATTTTATACAAAATCTATCCATTCCCCCCTTCCGAAAATGGGGTCCTATATTAAATTAATAAAATATACCTATTTCTTCTTCTCCTGCCATGAATGGCGAGGATGGTTCGCCTTTCATTCATATTATTAAGAGGTTGAGAATGCGATGTACCTATACTGCATATATTTCACTCTCATTTCGGCAATGGTTAAATTTTTCCTGTTATCAGTGTATGTGTTCTTTTTAGATGTAGATTGACTAATGTTATAGATCAGCAAATATGAATTTCTTTTCCCCTGCTATTGTGATATTAGTGTATGTAGACCTAGTTTTCCTTCTTGTAGTAATTCTTAAAATAAGAATGTGTCAATTTTGTGGATTTAGTATGTCGCTGTTTTACTTCTGAATGTATTGTGTCTGATATGATGCTTTATATCCTCTGTCTCATTTCTTTATTAGCCTTATATTTTGGTTAAAACTTTTATATTCTCGTATCACTCTCAGCATTGGTGATTGATCTTCTCGCAACACATTTACTTGTGTATATTAGTCTATATTAAGTTTTATGTATGTTCGTAACATAGAATATATTGCATGTGCTATCGTTTATTCCATACTAATTCCAATGTGCATTTTAACCTGTCCTCAACGCTGTTTATCGATGTAATGGAAAAGTATGTTTGGATTTTTTTTACCGCTCTCATTGCATGGGCAAATAGAAAGGGCTGGAATTTTCCCCTAAAATGATCCTTCTGAACATATACATAAATCATAGTCATATATGTTATGAATTATACTGCCTTTTGCTTTTCTGGTTACATATAAATGAGTAATGCTCTATCTGGCAGGCATTTAACTAAATTGTGTATTTTGATTTGTCAATACAGCTAAATTCCCCTGCATAGTTTTGTGTTCTACCATTCATTTCAGGAGGAAATTTTAGTCATGAACATTGTTTTTTTGTTTGAATTCTCCAACAAGTTAGTTTTGTTATGCATTTTTCCCTTCACTGTCTTATTTAATATTTCCAATCTCTTTACCTTAATAGTCTTCCAATTTCAACAGCTTTATTAACAGTAATTTCTCATAAATACAGACTTGGAGATTGTTTTTCTTTTCTTCCCATTTTTTAGGAAATATTTTTGGTAGTGGTTCTCCCCGTGGAGAGATACAGCCTATGAGGTTTTCAGACTCGGTGATGATGGAAATTATTGAGCCATCCTCTGTTAATGGTGTTGTACTTGGTGGGGGTAAGTTTAATCAGGAGTAATATGTTTCGGCTCAGTCATCATATCCTCAGCCCAGTGCTGAAGGTTTGCTTAATTCTCTTAAATATTATTTCTGGTTTTTCTCGTCGTTGTTTAGGGTTGTGCTTATTTTCGTGTTAGTAGAAATAATTCTGCATTAATCTATTTAAGTCTGCATATGCAGCTGGAACTGGCTGATGTTTTTTTAAGATCTAGGTTGATACAATGGTGTTTTCCATTATTTCCTTGCAATATTAAGCTCAAATAAAATTTATATCGCATTAACCTATCGCCGTTATGTGTTACTTTTTTCACAATTTGTGTTTGCCACTTTTTCCTCCCATCTTCGTTAAAAAATATAACTAAATATTTCTTAATTACATTAATAAGTCATGATATAGGTTAATATATTACTACATCTGACAATGAAAACCTCATGTGAGTAAACACATCAAGGGGAAGAACAATCATGCTTAAGTCCATCATTAATTGATTTTTTTCCCGTCGTTAACATCATTTTGCTCATTATGAATATTTAATAAGGAAAAGTTTAGTGAAACAGAAGTTACCTCAGGTTTCAGCTTAGCTAAATTTTCAACCTCAATATTTTGTTGTTTTACCTTCAGACCCTATTAAGAAATTAAAAAAAGTCGGTGACATATACTAAATCATTAATGCCAGTAAAGGTAAAAAGTTTGATTTGATATAGCTTTATATATTCATATTTATAATAAAACTTTCTATTATTTCCGCTAACGTTTATTACATTTTTAGATCCTCCACTATTCCTCAATTTGTCCCTTACTGTTGCGTCTTCCTTCTTATTCCAAAACAAATTATTTACAGTACCATTGTACTGTTTTTAAGAGTCTTTTTCTGTCTATGTCATGTTGCATCTCTTCTTGGCAATTTTATTATGAATCACGCAATAACTATGTGGTTTTACACTTGATTCGTTCTTATTATCTTCCATTTACTGGTGTAACCATTATTAGACAATAAGATCTGATACTCTTGAGGGGGAAAAACCTTTTGCCCGATTAGTAAGTCAGCGAGATTGGTCCCTGAGGTGAACCCTTGTTTCCATTATGTTGCCAGACGCTTTTCTCGTGATCGTTAAAATTCCAAGTGGGGTTTTTGCTAAATTACATTACTGCCCATGGCTATGGCTAATAATATTCATCAATCATTGGTTGGGAAGGATGAAAAGTCAGATCATTTCAGGAAATATATTAGGATATATAATAGTTGTTTCGCATGTACAAGTTTTGCTGCGCAATATGATACTTTGCTACCCACCAATAATAGTGGTCTCTACGTTTTTAAAGTTTATGGCCAAATCAAGCATTTTCCAAAACCTATAAAAATGAACCTCTACCCAGCGGTTTTGGATTACAACTCCAATTTTCCCCGACAGAACATGAGTTGGGGGTGTGTTGTGCATCATATGTTGGCTTTGAAGGGAAAAAAGTTATATTTCCCTGCATATCTCTGTGTTACAGTATTTTTTCCAGAACAAAATTGTGTTGATGAACAAGTTTTATTGCCAAAGTTTTCCAAGCGTGATATGTTATATGTTGGTGTTTAACTTTCAGTCAGTTGTTTGATATTATTTATGCCTATATATTACTTACAGTTCTACCTTTGTGTCAGCCTTTTGTGCAGTTAAATTAGCTTGGGTCTGACATTGCTAAAGTTTTTGGATAGTAGTTTGTAATATTTGTTAAATAAGATTCGTTGAAAAACCCATGTTGCTGATTTAAAAAGTTAAAGTTTTATGTATAGACTGATGTTTCTTTTTTAAGTTTCCCAATTGTTTAGACTCTCTATAACCATTGTTGCAAAGAAAAGGCAATAGTTAGGCCATATAATTACCATGAACAGAAGCATTTACCAGTTAAAGAAAGCTAAATGGAAATGAACAATTTCATTGTTTAAGCTTGAAACTGATTTGGTAGAATTAATGTTCAACTTCCCATTTTTTTAAAGAAAAATCTCAATTTTGTTTATTTAACAAAAAACATCATATTGTTTGTGTTTTAGTTCTAGTCTTACTGCAACAAAATAAAGTGTAAGAAAATCTTAAAGATTCTAGATGTGTATCCATGTAGTTTACATTTCCTTCTTCTTTTTTACATGGAATCGTTAAATTAGTTAAGGTTGATTAGTAATAGTTTTTAACAGCATTATCTGATGTGGACTTTTATACTTTGAAGTTTGCCTTTGGTTGGAGCCTAAGCAATAGCTTAAAAAATTTCTGTTATAGTTCGCGTATGTGAAAAATAAAAAAATTCAACAGGATTTCAGCATGCTGCTGAAACTTGACACTGCTACAACAGCTAGGCCAATTTCGTATATGAACTCTGATACTTGTAAATTTCCTGTTTGGCAATTAGCATGATCTTTCTCTCCCATCACCAGTGTATCAAATAAATTGAGACACTGTATGGAGCAAATGTGAATTAAGTGAGAGCTGTACATGACTTTTTACATTTAATATTATATATTTACTATGCTGCTGATGGTATTCATATTAATTAGCCTACGTCTTTTCATGGTTCAAGGATGAGCGAGATTGGCTGTACCATTCTCCCCAGCTTTTAAAATTTAGGTTTGAATTTTATGCAGTGCGTCTATACAGCTGTGCAGTCGCCATTGAAATCTGATCACATGAAAAGCTATAGAGGAACAATAATTATGTTTAAATCTGTTACTTCTTGTTATCTCTCTTCCACTATAACCAACACTCTTTTGTAACTTCTGTATTTGGAATATGGCCAACTTTTGTTTTTATTTTATGTCCAGATATATTAAAGCAATTTCAGCCATTCTAAACTTGAGAATTATCTCATCTTTCTTTTCTGCTTCTTCTTCCATTATTAGGAGAGTAAGTAGGTAACCATAAATTTTAATCTTCAGTTAAACAGAAAAAAGTAAGTTTGATTTCTCTTTTTTCCCCTTTATTGCCTGACTTTAAATTGTACCATTTTCCCCAGCTTTTATAATTTAGATTTGAATTTTATGCTACAAGTCTATCCAGTTGTACAGTAGTCATTGAAATCTCATCACAAGAAAAACTATAGAGGAACAATAATTATGTTTCAATTTGTTATTTGCCGTTACCTGTCTCCCACTATAACCAACATTCTTTTGCAACTTCTGTATTTGGAATATGGCCAACTTTTGTATTTATTTTACGGCCAGGTATATCAAAGCAAATTCAGTCATTCTAAACTTGAGAATTTTCCCATCTTTCTTTTCTGCTGCTTCTTGCATTATTAGGACAGTAAGTAGGTAACCATATATTTTAAACTTAAGTTAAACAGAATGATGTAAGTTTGATTTCTCATGGTTTTCCCCTTTATTGTCTTACTTTAGATTTCCAAATTCAGTGAGCAAGTCTTTTCCATCTTCCACCACCTTTATTAACTCTAATTTCCAGAAAAATAGATTTGGTGACTGTGGTTCCGTTCCTTAATTTTTTAGGAAATGGTTCTGGTATTGGTTCTCCCGCTCGAGAGATCTAGTCTATGAGCTTTTCAGCTTCGGCAGTGATGGACTCTACTGATCCATACTCTATTAATCATATTGTACTTGATGAGGGTACGTTTAGTGAGCAGCAATGTGTTCAAACTCAGCCATCATATCCCCAGCCTAATGCTTCAGGTTCCTTCCATTTCTTCAAATTAAATTTATCATTTTCTTCGTGGTTGTCAAAGCAGTTGTTTATGTCAATCTTAATAGAAACTGTAATCCATTAATCTGTCTACAAGGCTGCATATGTAGATGGAACTGGCTGCTGTTATTTTAACTGCAGGTGGTCATAGGTTAATACAATGTTGTTTTCCGTTATTGGCTTGTCATGTTAAGTTGAAATGCAATTTATGCCATATTCAGTTATTGGCATTATCTGTTATTTTCCCGTGCAGTATGCATTAATCTGCTATTTGTTCCACTTTGTTGAAAAAAACTAAACACTTATAAATTAGGTTAATAAGTAATGATATAGGTTAATATAATATTCCAACTGCCAATGAAAACTTAACGGAAGAAAGCTGAAGAGGACAAGAACGCTTATGGTTTGGACCATCATTAATTGCTATTTCTGCTTTATCATCATCAACATCCTTTTCCTCATTGTTGATATTTAATAAGGACAATTCTAGCAACAAATAAAAGTTTCTTGAATATCGAGATTTGGTAAAAAAATTCCTTAATAATAAGTTCTTTTAGGTACAACTATTATTAAAAAATATATAACTGCTGATGTGTATAAAACTATTAGTCATAGTAAAGCTAATCATTTTTATTTGATATGGAATTATATATTGTTATTGGGAATTTGACTTTTTATTATTTCTGCTAAGGCTTATTTTATTCTGAGCTCCTCCATTATTCCTCGATTTTACACATTTCAAAGATCCTTACGGCTGCCCATTTCCTCCTCCTCTAAAAAAATGTTAACAGTACCATTCAACTATTTGAGAAAGGTTCTTCATTTGTCATGTCGTGTTGTATCTTTAATTGGTAATTTCAATCTGGACTACAAGATTACTATATGGTATTCCAACCGGTTTGTTCTTATCGTCTTCCATGTATTCTTGCATGCTTTATTAGGGTATAAGGTTTCATGCTCTCGAAGGAGGAAAAAGAATATTTTCCCGGTTAGTAAGTCAGTGAGATTGCTCCCTGAGGTTAACCCTTGTCTGCATTGTGGTGCTAAACATTTTTCTGGTGAACCTAAAAAAATTGTTGTGCTTCCGGTGAAATTTCATTAATATCCATACCTATGACTCCTTCTATTCTGCAGTTATTGGTTGGGAAGGATGAAAAGTCAGTTCATTTCAGGAGATATATTAGGACATATATTAATAACTTTGCCTTCACAAGTTTTGGTGCGCACTATGATACTTCTTTGACCGCTAATGTTAGCGGTGTCTATAATTTTAAAGTTCATGGGCAGATCTATCATTTTCTCCAGCCTTTAAAATGCACCTCTGACTATAACCCTTATGGAGTACAACTTTATTTTTTTGACACTGACCATGAGTTGGAAGTGCGTTGTGCGTCATATGCTGCCTTTGAAGAAGAAATAGTTAAATCATTAATTGAAGAATTAAGTTCAAATCCATATTGTCAAGTTTTTAAATCCTTAAGAAATATACCTTAGTTGACATCAGCAAATTTCTTCTTAAATGGTAACCCAAACTCGATCAGCGTGTTTATAACCTTCCATCAGCATCTCAAGTTGCAGCTGTTTATGTCGAACTTCCAGATCCACAAGCTCACCGTACTATACCTATACAGGTTTATGATTCTCTGAATAGGGGATATGCCATTAAACACTACTATGAGTGCTATGATTCATTGCAGTACCCAATTTTATTCCTGAGAGGCCAAAGTGGATGGAACTTAAATATTAAGAGATTGAGGAAGAGAAATAAAGTAGCAAAGATCTTCTGCATGGGACATTTAACTTCCAGCCTCCTGAGATCTTAATCTCAGCAGAAGAAACAAGTTCGAATAAGCTCTTATTAACTCTATATTACATGTTCCATTTCCCTTCTTCTTCATTTAAAATCTTTAACATAATAACCTTCTTCCTAATGTTATTTTTCCCCTTCCAGCTGTAAACAGTGAAAAGAAAATAGTGATAATGTGACTGCCCGGAATATTATTCCTATAAACTTCAGATGCGAGAGGCATATCTGTCCATGCTCTTGCATACGGGTAGATTATTTCAACAATATGTTGATATGTACATAAAGATTGAGACAAGCAGGTTGGAA
>JAULKK010014489.1:0-10103 GCA_032355705.1 Rubia peregrina
TATTCTTTTAATTTTTCGATTTTATAGTTTGGGGATGAGAATTCTACCTTTTCGTGCTTATGATAAAATTTTCATTTCTGGGTGTGCATTCTGAATCAAGTGCAAAACAATTCTAATTCCGTGATTATCTATGCTGTTTGGAGGGATTTTTGGATTTCATATGTACAATTTTGTTCTTTGATTATTACTCGTATATTTGTTTTCTCATTTGATAAGAATATAACCCTTATTTGGTTGGGATGTTTAGGGTAGGTATACAAAATGATCTTCTCATATTATTTGTAGTTACATGAAATGAACATAATACAACTCTTATATTGCTAGTTTGTAAAAATATGGTAGATACGAGGATGATTCATAAATATATATATATATATATTTATATATATACTGTATATAGTATGCTGGAAGAATAATTCTGTCATATTGGTTGCAATGACATGAAATGAATAAAACTCTTATCTTGCTCGTAAAAAAAATGATAGGTATGAGGAGTGATCTTTTTATATTGTTTATATGTTAGGTTGGATGAATGATTCTCTCGTATTGTACCACTCTTATTTGGCTCGTATATATTATATGTAGAAAGAATAATTCTCTCACATTGTTTCATAATTGTTTTACTATAAAAGTATAATTTGTTTTCATGTACAGAAATGTCTTCGGATTGCAAATAGTTGGAGCTTTGAATATCACTGTCTCCAAAATAATCCGCGAACGGTAAAATTTAAAACACCCGCTAATTTTTTTGGCTGATTTGGCAAAGCGCGGGTGTCAATTTCACCTTCTGAGAACAGATGCTCACATCGACGGGGTCGATAAAAAATTTATCCTCGTAATATCGACCCTCGTTGTTTACTCTTGGGTTGGAGATAAAATTTAATATTGGGGGTCAGTAAATCCTACGTGGCAAGAGAAGTTTATCAACGAGAAGGCTGCATTGGAGATGCTCTTATGGCTGGACCCACTGCTTTCCCAAAATATCTCTACTTTTTCACAATTATTCTTTGTCACCTCATGTTGCATAAAATACCAAACCACATTTCAATTTGCCATTTATTCCAGGGACGGAGGGAGTATTAGAGGTAGAGTATTCCATAAAAATTCACCTAAATTATTTGTTATGTTGTGTTCTTGCGTTAAGCTGCGACGACTAACTTTAACAAACGTAAAAGAAAAATAGTTGATAAAGAAGTGTAAATTTGATATTAACCCATCATTTGATTTTTTACGGTGATGTTTCATGTTTAGAAACCGATGATGTGAGATTGGTTGAGTTTGTGTAGATGACCAGCTGTGAGAAGTCGTTCCTGGGTTAGTCTCCTTGAGACAAGGCTCAACCTCTATTTGTAATGGAGAATTTGAAACAAAAGAGTTAGAACCTGATTGACTGGTTATTTCCCCCAATTAAGCTATGGTTGATATTCTCCGGACTGTTGTTCTGAGCGATCTTGTTCTTCGAAATGATCCATCAAAAGGAAATTATGGATGTGCCGGCCTGGACTGAGGAACCATGCAGGTTTTAATGAAATCCTTCCTGTAAAGTCATTTATTTAATTGGAAATTATGCAAATATGGATTGTTATGTTGTAACATCAAAGAAAGAATGATCGGCGATATTAGGAACTTTGAGATGAAATCCGAGAAGAGCTATATTTCGTCCAGGACGTATTTGACTACAGAATATATCAATTCTTATATTTAAGTGATTAGATTAGATTTATAGAATTGGAATTTATTTCAGATTATCTGGTTATGGTTGAGATATGGACGAGATATTTTAATTCCTTACTTCAATGGATTAGATTTGGTGAACCCTATCTCCAAGGGATTTGATTGTTATAAGAATATTGTGTGGAGAAGGAATTCCATTCGCACGAAAATTTGATACGTGCGGCAAGTTTAAATAGAAGACTTTTTGGTTGAGTTACTTACGAATTTAATTGGACAAAATCTGCATTCAGGTTTTCAATATTCAGAAGTAGCCGAGAGCTTTGTTTGTGTTCCAACATGATCAAGACCTTTTGATCAAGTTCATAATCATATACCTTAATTTCTCGGGAAGGGGAGATCTAGCATCGACGATTTTCGAGATAAGAGGGATTCTGATCAAGGTGGATCGGTAACAAGGGAAGTTTGCGAAATCCACAAGTTGTAATTATAAAAGATAAGTATAGTTGTATGGTGTGCATTGTAATCTATCTTTCTGATTAGTGGTTTTTTTGAACTGGGCTATGCCACGCAGATGTAGGTGATTTTCAACAAACTGCGTAACCAAGTCTGTGTGTTCTTGTTTTACTTTTTACATACTTGGTTAGATAAATGATGTTGGAATATAGTTGCGATAGTTGAAAATTTTACGTAAACCCAAAATTTCACTTCCAGTGCATGGTTCTATTCTTCGAAATTTGTTGAGGACTAATGGAACACCATGAATGAGTTCCATGCTTCTTCTCAGGTGTGAAATTTGGTTTTACCTAAATTTATCAATTATGACGACTATGTTCCAACATAAATTATCTAACCAACTATGTAACAAAATGTAAAGCAGTTCGGCAGTTCGATGAAAATCACCTACATCTGGGGAGCCTGGCCTAGTTCAGAATAAATCCACTAATCAGATCAAGATAATTCAATGCACACCATAAAACTATACATATTTTTTCTAATTACAATGAGTGGATTTTGCAAGCTCCCCTAGCTAGCGATCCACCTTCGTCAGACTCCCCCTGACCTCGATACTCGTCGACGCTGGATCCCCTCCTCCGGAGGAATTAAGGCTCCCGATTCTAAACTTAGATCAACAGTGTATTGATCATATTAGAACACAAGTAAAGCTCTTGGCTACTCTCGATGGATGAAATCTGGATGCAGATTTTCTTCTCTTCAATCCGTAAGTAGCTCAGGCAGAATGTTCACAATATATAAGAACTGATCGCACGTCATCAAGTTCCTTGTGCGAATGTAATTCTATCTCCATAAAATATTCTGATAACAATCAAATCCATTGGAGATAGAAATTACCAAATTAAATCCCTTAAAATAAGGAATTAGAATATTTAATCCATATCTTAACTATACCCGAAATTCCATATCAATCCTCTAATCCAATCTCATAAATATAGGAATTGATATATGCTGCAATCAAATTCAATTCGGATGAAATATATACTTCTCGGACTTCAACATCGATCTTCCTTTTCAAGCAAACTATACCAAAATTGATATTACAACACAACATTCCATATTTTCATAATTTCCACAAATTGCCAACTTAAATAATTCTGGACTTTACAATCTCCTCCTTTAGCATTTTGTGAACCCAGCAACCTTTTTGGATTTTCAAGCCGTCAATTATGCAAATAGAACAATCAAATCCATATGGATGTTTGAACATAATCATAAGCACATTTTGCTCCCCCTAAAATTCACATCTCCAGACAATAATCGCAACACCCATGTTGGAACAATCAAACAGGCAGTCATAAAGCAACTAAGTTTCAGAAAATATTTTACCCCATGTTGGAACATTAGTCCAACTGACTGTAAGAAAACCGAGAATAAAAGCACAGGCTTAATCAAAAGAAATAATATTCCAACAAAAATTCCATAATGCCTCTAGCCTCTAGCTGGGACCAAAAATAATATCCAAAATACTAGACACCAGAAATCCAAATCCAAAAATACTCCCCTTGGGGTCACAAAACAAGTCAATGTCACGAATTTTTCCCGAAATATCCAGAAAAAAAGATTTAAATTTCTTCAGGAGTGATCAGCTGCATCGGCCTTGGTCTCACTACCAGCATCCAACTTCTTCGATTCTTCTTCAAGCGCAGCTAACTGGACATTCAAGGCTGTAATTTTTTCTTGAACCGCCACCTTCTTGGCCTCTCTGACTTTCTGAGTTACAGCACCTGAGGAACTACCAACTTCTGAGATCTTCCTAGGCAGATCATTAATTTTTCTTGTAGAAAAAATCCTGGAGTTTGCCTTCACAAGGTTGGGATGAACATACACATCATCACCCTTCACATCAACCTTTCCTGCTTTTGCTAATGCTGTAATAACACAAGGATGTGGGAGAGAATTTTTCTTTCTGAAAGACAGAACCTGGAACACAATGTTTTCCTGGATAATTCTTCCCAAATTTATTGGAATCTTTTTCATAATGCAATACAGTAGCTTAGCCATTTCTCAAGTCAAAGCAGAGGTGTTTGTGGACGGAAACCAGCAGTTTATGGCTATTTGAGAGAGGGAAAAGTACATGCTGGTAAGATTTGACATGGCAACATTTCTTTGTGCAGGTCATTTGGAGACCAGCCCTCCAAAGATCTCATGCAGAATCTCATCATTTGACAACTCCAGGCTTTCTACATATGGTCCTTTAAACTCAGAGGTGGTCAGACCAAGAATGTCATTGATCTTTTCAGCAGAGAGAATGATCACTTTACCACGGATATATGTCCACCCGTACCAGTCAGACTCAATATCGAAATTTTCTGCCATAACATTGGCATAAAATTCTTGAACCAGCTCCTTATTGTAGCCCTTGTAAATTGTAGCAGCAGTGGAATATCCCAAATATTCTAGGAAGGTTGTAAAACCACTAGCCTTATAAGTCTCCAAGTCCAATGACCTTTCTGGGATAATATTCCTTTCACTGATCACATCTCAGCTCTCCTGAAATACCTCATTGAAAAAATCATCATTTAAAGCATCTCCTACTGATGGAGCTCTCCTAGAGCTTTGACCAACCTCCTTCTCTACTTTTTTCTTCTTTTTAGACTGGGCTGACATCTCAACTTCTCTTTCACATGCCTTTCTCTTTGATCTTCTAGGCCTTAACTGAATAAATTCATCTAAAATTTCATCACCGGTATACACCAGGTTCTCCATATTCTCTCTCTATGTTGGAACACTAGTTCCACCTTCAATCTCACCTTCAGTATGTTCCTGTGTTGGAACATTATCAACTTCTATGACCTAAATGTCCTCCACATTCTGATGGCCTGATGTCGGAACATCATCAAGGCCAACCTCAGCTGCTTCAAACTCCACTTTTACACGTTCATGCTGATATGATGTTGGAACATCATCAACCATCAGTTCTTTTGCTAAACCTTCAACTCTCCCTGTCTCCATCTCAGGGGTATCAGCAAACACATTCTCAACAGTCTCAATAACCCGATCTTCTTCTACTTTAGTTTGAAAATTAGTAGGCTCACCTCCCAAATCATAGTCTTCATCAATATCAATATCAGCAACATCTTCCCCTGCATCCTCAGCCTGTGTTGGAACATTACCAGCACCCCTGGCTTCCAACTCTTCCTCATTTGAATCAATATCAATGACTACATGGGGTTCATTCCTGAGTCTCTCCAGATTCTCAGCAGTATTTGGATTATACACTTGTTGTAGCTAGCAGAACTCAACACACTTAAATCCTCAGGCCACTCATTCATTCTCCTCAATCTATGCCTTCTTAACCTAGGGGCTCTAGTATAAATACATATAACTTTCTTTCCTTCATGTTCTATACATGCCAACTCAACTAACCTGGTGTTCCAGTCTTCCATATATTGAATATCTCCAATAATACCTTCAAGTAAATGACCTATATTATATCCATTGACTATCCCGGACATAGACTTAAAAGCCCTTAGATGTACCCTCTTATCATGCTTCATGTAGTATTCAATATAGTCATCAAAATATTTAAATCACCAACTGTTGAAAGTGAAAGATTTTCCCTCAAAAAACTCAGGTTCTGGAATTGGAGCATCCTCTGGCCGACCTGAAGACCACCTCTACCCATGGCTCTTGAGTTTCTTCCAAGAGTTCTAACATTGTGCTCTCTGTAATGTTCATCACATTGTTAGGTACTTCAAACAGTCTCTTGAACACGTTGCTCTTCTCCACATTGAGGGTTTTTGTGATGAGCCAAGTAGGTTTCTGAGAGTTTTGATTGCCGTACACTTCTTTGCCACAAGGATTTTACGAAAAATTTGAGCACAATCTCACACAATCAAGAATAATGGCAAGAAAGTAGGAAGAGAAGTTGTGGGAAAGAGGAATAGTAGAATAAGACAGAAAGTTAAAATTTTGAAAAGTTACTTTCCATTCTCAAAATCCGCACTATACTTTTTTCTCTTTCCAAGATAATTATTACCACTTTTCAACTGCCAGTCGTCAGATATCATCTATTCCCTTCTCTCTCCATAGATTAACTTTCCATATTCCAACATGCAAGCACCACTTCCATATTTTTGTATTTTTCTTCTTTCTATTTTTCGTGTGTTTTTCTATTTTTCTGTACACAAAAATAAAAAATCTAAAGCTTTTAAAAAAATATCTCAAATATGGCATACACCTAAGTGTTGCCTGAGTAAATCAAAAGTGGTAGAATCCAATGGTTTCGTAAAAATATCAGCAAATGGCTCCGATGTTGGAGCATAGGCTACCACGATTTCCTTTTTTCAATAAGATTTTGAATAAAATGTTGTCGTATATCAATGTGCTTAGTTCGACAATGCTAAGCTGGATTTTTGGAGATATCAATGACACTTTTATTCTTACATAGAATCTTCAGAGGCCCTTGATGAATACCATAATTTTTCAACATTTGTTTCATCCATAATAGTTGTGCACAACAACTTCCATCAGTAAGATATTCAGCTTCAGCAGATGACATAGAGATAAAATTTTGCTTCTTACTGTACGAAGAAACCAAATTCGTGCCAATAAAGAAACATCCATATGTAGTGCTTTTGCGATCATCTGCATTACCAGCCCAATTTGAATCACTATAGCCAAAAAGAATTGTGTCTTGATTCTTAGAATACCAAATTCCATACTCAGAAGTCCCACTCACATAATGAATGATTCTTTTAACTGTAGTCAGATGTGATTCCTTCGGATTAGCCTGAAATCTTGCACATACCGCAACACTGAAGCACATGTGTGGTCAGCTGGCTGTAAGATACAGTAAACTCCCAATCATACTTCTGTACAATTTCTTATCAACCACAACACCTCTCTCATCTTTCCCCAATTTTTCTGTGGTTCCCATTGGATTTCGAACTGGTCAAGAGTTGTTTAAGCCAAACCTTTTCACCAAATTCATGGCATATTTATTCTGATTGATGAACAACCCATTATTTTCTTGCATCACTTGGAGTCCTAGAGAACAAGTGAGTTCACCCACCATGTTCATCTAGAATTCATCCTGTATTAGGGTGACTAAATCATGTACCATAGACTGTGAGGTAGAACCAAAAACAATATCATCAACATTAATTTGAGCAATCCAAATTTTTGATGATCTATCCAGCACAAATAGAGTGTGATCTACTCCCCCTCGATGATAACCTTTCTTAATGAGAAAGTTTGTCAGTCACTCATACCAAGCTCTGGGTACCTGTTTCAAACCATATAGTGTCTTTTTCGAATCTATACACGTGATGTTGATAGTGGGGATCTTCAAATCCTTTGGGTTGTTGCTCAACATAGACTTATTCATTCACCACGCCATTTAGGAAGGCACTTTTGACGTCTATTTGGTACAATGTAAAATCCAGAGTGCAGGAAATAACAAGTAAAATCCGAATAGATCCTAACCTGGTAACCGGTGCAAAAGTTTCATCGAAATCCACTCCTTCCACTTGAGTATATCCTTGAACTACTAGTCTTGCTTTTATTTCGAGTAATTTGGCCATCATCATCTGACATGTTCTTGAAAATCCACTTGGTGCCAATAACATTAACACATTTTGGACGAGGGGTGAGATACCATACATCATTTCGTTCAAACTGACCGAGTTCCTCTTGCATGACAGCAATCCAATACTCATCAAGTAGGGCTATTTTATAGTTCTTGGGTTCAATCAGTGATATAAAACACTGTAATCCAGCAAGTTCCCTATAGTTTACTCATGGTAGAGCACGTTTTCTCTTAGAGATGAGTTCATGTACCTCTTGTGTTGGAACATGGGGTGGAGAGCTGGAGATCGATGTTCCAACATCACCATCTTCTGGGTCGTCAGGAATTTTGGAAACTTCTAGTGGTCCAACATCGATTTTCTAATAAGCCGAACTATTTTGTGTTGGAATATGAACTGGGGCTGGTTCATCTTCTCCTTCTCTTGATACAGTTTTCTCATCAAAATCATCAACAATAACATTAATAGACTCCATATGAGTTTTATTGCAAATATTGTAAACCCTGAAGGCACGGTTGTTCACAGAATATCCCAGAAAGATACCATCATCACTGTGACTGTCGAACTTTGCCAACTGTTCTCTATCCCTGAGAATGTAACACTTTCTGCCAGAGACATGAAAGTGTAATACATTAGGCTTCTTACCTTTCCAGATTTCATATGATATCTTACTTGTGAATGGACGAAGGTAAACCCTGTTTATTGTATAACATGCAGTGTTGATTGCCTCAGCCCACCATTTTTTGTGAATACCTTTTTCTGCCAACATCACTCGAGCCATCTCTTGCAGAGTTACATTTTTCCTTTTAGCAATACCATTTAGCTGAGGTGTGATTGGTACTGAAAACTCATGCTATATTCCAAGTTCCTCACAAAAGTCACTGAACTGGGAATTTTTAAATTCTCTTCCATGATCACTGCGAACCGTGACAATTTTTTTCCGATGGGGCTTCCCTTTTCTATCTGCAATTTGACCACCAGACTTCTAAAGACATCCACTGTGTCAGATTTTTCTTTAAGAAATGCTACTCAAGTGTATTTGGAGAAATCATCAACACATATAAAATTATATTTCTTGCCAGTGTCTTTTCTCTATGCAGTAGCAGCTCATTTTTCTTCCTTCCGCACACTTGCTTGCTTCACCTCTTACTGCCCGTTTAGCCTCTATTACTACTGCCCTTCCTAATCCACTTCTCTTTCAGGTTTTACGAGTTCTCCAATTATAGATAAGGTAGACAAGTTTCAAATTAGGGATCACCGGCATCAAAATTTGTGAACTAGAGAAGGTCCAGTAGGATTCAGGAAGCATGAGCTGCTTTTGTGAACCACCGGGCTTCTGAGAGCGGAAGCTTAGAGCCATTCTGTTCCAGATGGCAACTAACGATTGCTCTTATTTTGCAATCTAGGTGTTCAATTTTTGCTCTCAGCGGCCTTTGGATTGAGTTGTATAGCGGCCCTTTTTGTGGTTGCAAACGTTTCTTCTTATATTTAGGAGATACAGGTTGTTTAATATAAGTTGTTAAAATTGTATTTAATAAATTTCATGGTAGAGTATACAATATCTCCATTTTCAGTTCTCTCTCTCTTTGGGTTCCCTTAGTGAATTAGGTTCATTTTTGTTGTGTATCATCTTATTCAAATTTCTATGCAGAGATTAAATGCAAATAGTTTTAGGTTACTCTCACCTAAGCCAAGATTGATAAGAGTGAGTTGGGAAAAGATTGTGGTGCCTTCCTCCAACCTTAGGCATATTTCTTACAGTTGATAGCAGATTACCATTTGTATGTAAGGTGTTTATTACATGAAATGGAAGCTTATATATAAGGACTTAGTACTGATTTCAACTTGCCTGGTGCAAGGTCATTTGCTCTATGCACCCATCTGATACCTTTATTAATAAAACTTCATATTTTCTATTTTGATGTTATATGATGGTTTCAATTTTCCTGATCATTTCCTTGTTGTGACTATATATACCTTCCCTTGTCCTATGTGTATAGCCATTTGAGTTACATTTGCAAGGTTGTGCTACAGTTTCTTCAATCTCAACCCCTTGTAATTTTCGGTTTGTCATCACATTGACTAATTCAAGTTGAATTTGTGTTGTACGTTTTCCATGAACATGAAGTTCGTTGTTTACTGTACAAATATTGAATTTGGACGAGGTGCATTGCATTTTTATGTTGTTGACCTGAGTTTTTCGCTGATGGTGGACGTGATTTGCAAGTACCAGTCTCTTCATACAGTAGTTACGGGAGAGGGAACTGTTCCTCTCGAGGTTCAGATTACCACAAGAACAAAAAAATCTGATACATAATTGGTGGTGATGTATTATGCTAGGGTTTATGATACTTTAATTTACTGATCAACTTTGAGGTGTTGGAC
>JAULKK010014500.1:0-10103 GCA_032355705.1 Rubia peregrina
TTATAATTTTTTAAAATAATGATTCTTTCTCAAGAAAATGGGTTAAGTATGCAAACGGGTCAAACACAACTAGTTGGATCAAAAATCCATCCGACCCATATCTAACTCGACCCAAATTAATTTGACACAAATGGGACATTGACAGACCCAACTAGGGGTGGACAAAAAACCAAAAAACAAAAACCGATCCAAAAATCGAATAATCCAAATTTAATTAATCTGAACCAAATTTAATATTCAAATTTTGAACCAATTAAATGGAATTATGAATATGGTTTATGATTTGGTTTCCGGTTTCTAAAAATAAATTGAAAACCAACCCGTAAACCAAATTATAATATATAAATTAATTAAATTATGATTTGGTGGTGAATTACAAATTACGAACTGTAAAATATAAATTATTGATATATTTTTACTCCAATGTATTCGGCTATATGCTTCGGTTGTGAATTACGAATTTCTTCTTGATTATCAAGGCAGCATTTTCATCTTTCCTTGTTCTTTGATTTATGGGTTGGTATCTTTTTCTTAGTAAATAACTGACTGTTTGGACAAATTAGAAAATCAAGGGATGATTTTAAACACATCATACATGTTAACTGTTTGTAGGAAAGAAGAAAATATGTGCCTATTGTTGAATAAATATTTTACACTTTTATTTGCTAGCCGTTATTTAATTTGGTTTATTCATATATGTATATATTTGAATCGAAACTGAAAATTAAAAAAACAAATTCAAATAAACCGAAGTTGGTTTTTCCGTGCATTGTTTGTATTTCGGTTTTGGATTTGTCAAAATGTCGACCCGATTACCCCGAACCGAATAAAATGAAACATTTGAAAACTGAACCGATGTCTACCCCTAGACACGACCCAAATGGGCTAGATAAAAATAGTCGGATCAGATTCGACCAAGCAATTTAAACACCCCTAATTAATTAACATTATGAAGAAGGTTAACATTCTTTAAAAAATATTTATATAGGTACAAATAAATTTATTAAAATAGTACTCATTATAAATATATATTGATTAAAATATGAAATATATTCTTAATTATATAATTAAAATTTAGTAAAATTATTAAAAGTATTCTAATTTAATTGAATGAAAATAATTATATTTTTATTTATTACAATAATAATTCATAATAAAATAAAATAAAATATTCTAATTTTTAATTATAGGAAATATATTGTAATTTAATTTATTATTTAAATATCAATACTTTAAAGAATTATTAAATTTATTTGAATAAACTATAAATAATATACTATCATTTAGGTCGATTTGTAATCTGATCCGACTCATTTGACCCAAAATTTTGGGTCAGTTTGGGTAGGACTGCTGATCTGTCTAAATTCAACCTACAACATGACCAACCTTAGTTTCTAGTATCCCCACGTGTTCGTGAATTCAATTAAAAATATGTAGACCGTCAGATCACTATTAATCTCTATCATATGTAGATGTAAAAAACAATAAGGGTGTAATGTTGTAATTGTATTCATGCTCTGGGGTACATTATATAGTGTTACAAAATCCCAAAGTAAATACGGAAAAGGATACTAATCTAAATAAAAGTAATATTGACAAAATATTCCTTTTCCTCAATACTCCTCTTCATGTAGGATTATGTAGATCGAGAATGCCCAATATTCCAAGTAGTAGCTGAAAATGATTACGTCCAAGAGCTTTCGTGAACAAGTCTGTTGGCTAATCAAAAGTGTGAATATGATGAGTAACAATAGTACCGGGCTATATTAGATATTTGACAAAATGATAGTAGACCTCTATGGATTTTGTAGGTTAATGAAAGACATAATTAGTAGCAATATAAAGAGCAGATTGACTATCGCAAAATAATCGCATGAGGGCACAATGCACAACACCTACGTCCTAAAGAAAGACTAAAGCCATAATAACTCACAGTAAGCAATTGCCATGGAACGATACTCCGCTTCAGCAGAAGAACAAGAAACCATAGGTTGCTTCTTCGTCTTCCATGAAATCGGTGATTCACCGATAATCACAAAATAACTAGAAAGTGAACGTCGTGTGATAGGGCAAGCAGCCCAGTCAGAATAACAAAAAGCGAACACCTGAAAAGAAATATGTGAAGAGAGGAATAAACCTTAACCAAGATAACTCTTCAAATAGTGTAGAACCCACAGTGCAGCTTGCCAGTGAAGAACACAAGGCGGCTTCATGAACTGTTCAAACATATGCACCGAATAACTAAGCTTAATATTTGCAATGGTAAGGTAAATGAGACCGACTAGACGCTGATACTACTCTGGATCATTGTAAAGTGGTATCTCTATACGCGCAAGGTTGTGATATTGCTCCATCAGAAAATATGTTGGTATTGCAGTCAACAAACCAGTATGTGATAAAATGTCAAGGGCATATTTCCTTTGTTAAAAAAATATTCCATCCAGTCTTCTAGAAATCTCTATACCCAAGATATATTTAAGTGCACTAAGATCCTTCATGTGAAAGCAAGAGCTCAAGTATTACTTGCATTCAAATATGAGTGACAAAGAACTACCAGCAATCACCAAATCATCCACATAAACCAGCACATGAAAAGAGACAAAACCAAGGGAGTAAACAAAAAAGAGAGTAAACAGCGTTACTTTGAACGAAGCCAAATGCGTATAGAGCTTGAGCCAACTTGGCAAACCAGTTACATGTAGCTTATTGCAACCCATAGAGAGAGAGAGAATTCTGAAGCAGACAAACCATGTCGGGGGGGAAGTGTGGGCAAGAAGAGGGTGAATCTACACCTCTTTGTGAAGATCACCATGTAGAAAAGCAATGTGAACATCCATATGATGAAGTTCCCAACCAGGAATGACTGCACAGATAAGAATAGTCGAACATAACTCATCTTTGCAACATGCGCAAATGTGTCAGTATAGTTTGTTCCCTCAACCTGATGATTACCCAGAACCACCAAATGACCTTTGTGACGTTCAATAGTACCATCAACCTTAAACTTGGTACGATACACCCTTTTTTCATCCAATTGCAGTCTTATCAAGAGGAAGAGAAACTGTAGTCCAAGTTTCACTGCGCTCAAGAGCATTAATCTCATCAGCCATAGCATCGCACAAATGAAAATGCTTTGACGCCTCTGAATAAGTGGTAGGATTAGCACTAAACGTTATGCACCTAAAACTCTAGAAATCATACAAGAAAATTTATTGCAATTTACAAAATCAGTTAAAAGATAGAGAACACTTGAGGATAGTGATTGCGCGGGAGTGACTATAATAGTTGGGGGGGTTAGAAGTAGAGCAAATAAAATCATTCAGGTATGCAGGAGGTCGACGATCTCAGCCACTCTGTTGGGTACAGGGCTATTCGACAACATGAGGAGGTGGCAGAACCTGGGTTGGAGGCAGCGTCAAAGTTGCAGGAAGAGCAGGAGGCGTCGGGTCTGGAACAGCTTTCGAAGTCGGGTCAGGCATCAGCTTGAGCCGAGCCTGGGCAGCAGACGGATGATCATGAGAGCCTGGTATCACGCCAGAAGCTGGTGGTGGCTGAGGTGAAACCGCGATAGGAGTGATGACCACTGGTAAGGTGGCTGCACAGCGGGTTGTCACTGAAGAATCGACATCAAAAAGTCATCAAACCAAGTATTTTATGGGACCGTGAGGGCGAATCAGGTACAGATGACACAACAAACAAAAACTGATCTTCAAAAAAATCAGTATTATGACTGTTGAAGAAAGTGCATGATTTCAAATCATTAAGACGATAGCCCTTCTTGCTAGCAGGATACCAAAGAATAATTTATTGTTGATTTCTTGTAGCAACTTGTCACCGTATCAAGGAATGTATGAGGAAAGTTCTTATAAATAATGGTGCAAATTTAGCCACAACTAATACCCATAGTACACATTGGATGAAATATTTGAACCAACGTAGTTGTTTTGCCTGATGCAGTCAGAAATTTTAAGATTACACTGACTCGATCATGTCAGATCAAAATGAAATAGAGTGTAGACTAGTCAGACTTAAAAACACCTAGTACGTATTATTTATATAAACTCAATAAGCTGGTTTGAAGAAATGACAGTTGATAAAAGTACGTTTTAGCAATTTTCAGTACGCCTACAGATACGTTACTTAATCTGATTTAGGTAAGTAAAATCTGATTGTGTACTAAAATTAGCTAAGCAAAATTTTATTGTGTACTAAAGTATTTCTATAAATTACATTCTTTACCACATTGTTGTTTGCTTATATAGGATTCTAAGATCTAAATTTCTCACCCGAATATTTCTAAGAGTTTTAAAAAAATAAAATCTTACCTACTAGCAACAATTAGTATATCTGTACCTGTAATGGTATCCCATTATCTTAAATTTTACGAATAGGCACACCAAACCCTTACCTGCTCCCGACCCACATAACTGAGTCCATGTCTCAAAAGATACATCATAATTTAGGTAACAGATATTTCAATGTCCATTGACAAAGATTCTAATAACAAAGATTCCATTGCATCAAACCTCCTAATGTCTAATTGGAAAAATTAAGAACTATACCCATTTTATAGTTAAAAACTCTACTAGTAAAAAGCTGACATAATTTATTTTAATTAAACCGTAGTTTCCTAAGTAGACCTCCTAGCACAAAAAGAAGTTGGTTACCCTAATATAGAATATAAAGGAACAAAAAGACAAGCATTCAAGCTAAGAATGGTTTGTAAAATAAAATGTGAAATTCCAGCCACAAAAAATTGGAATACTATAGTTACTAATGTGTACAAACAGCTCGTGATTAAAATAATAGTAAATGAAGAGATATACATCAAGAAACAACTATCAAATGTGCACAAGCAAGACATGGAGAAAAGGATGAGAACATTTATATTTAGCAGAGGTGTTGGTTCAAGATAACCAATGGGCTTATCCAAAGCATTGTATGCAATTTCAATGAGTGCACATGCAGCATATAAGCCAACAGGGTGTTCGCCGACTCTGCCCATAGAATCACCAGTATAAGAGTGCTCAGGTCATTGGCATATCCTCTAAAATCAGGATACTTTTTATAATGCCTGATAGTTGCATCCTTAATTACGAACAATAGTTAAACTCATAAAATCATTTTCAAATACAAGGCAGAGTTAATACAATACTGTAACTTAACAATATCAATAAACTAGCTTATTTTATCACTTACAAATAAACGAAAAGATGACCGCTAAACTCCTTCACGCAATGACAGTTGGTAGTTAACTAGAATGGACGCAAACTAAAGGTGTTGGACAATCTAACTAGTCAAAAAAATCCAAATCGCACTACTTCTTCAATAGCCCTAATTCTTATATTGCTCTGACATAATTCCACAGCGATCAAGTCAAACCAAAAATTGCTGGAGATAAAAACAACTAAAAAAGGAAGAAATTACAAAAAATGATTCTAATATACTGATTGGTGATTATACTAGTTCATCACTATCCATTCATAGATACTGAATGAATATCTTAAAACTAAATATACTTGGTAAACAGATCAAGAGGGACCATATTGGCAATTCAATCCAAGCTGCACATCAACCATTTATGAGAATACATTATATACATTAACAAACATTTGTTCTAACAACCCACACTTACTTTCAAAAACAGGATGAATTTGATGTGCACCATTATCCATGCATTAGCATATGCATTTAACATGTTTATCATCATTTTTTTTGTTGATTGATAGTTTTAATTAGGCTTGCACGACAAGGGGTTTAGATGATCACTTTTGGTTTTCTTTTCTAAATCCCGCATTTTGTAGACTTAATTAAACTAATTGAGACTTTGTATTCAAGGGTGTCTATATCTTCCTCTTTCATCTCATTAGTTGGTTGCTTGTGAGTGCTTTTTCCTCATCTTTAGTGGAAGGTCATCCGAGAGGGTTGTAGTAGATATTTCAAGGTCATTCGCAAAGATGGTAGAAGATATCGAAGGTCATTTATAAGGATGGTAATAGATTGAAGGATGCAAACTCCTAATCGTGATAGCAGAAGAAATTGGGACCAAGTAAGGCGGATTCAAAGTTCAAGAAGGCAAAGAATGAAACCCATGGATTGTTGTTTGATGTTGCACGGAGTTCTGGGAAAAATCAGAGAAGGATCAGCACTTGAAGGTGTCACCATTAAATTTTTCTTCTCGAGCCCTATAAAACCAACTACATGAACTCCCAAATTGGACTAACAGTTCACCCGTAGCAGAGCGAATAAGTAAGCTATAAGAACTAACTACAGATGGTGTGGACCGCACAAGCTTGGTGCGACCGAAAGCTAGCACAATCCACACTAACAGGCATAGAACATATCACCTAACACAGGTCATGCTGAAATATGGCACGAGGTTCCCCTTGTTTCACTAAAAAATTAGGTACGTATAGGGGCGGGATTTTCTATTTTACAAATCCCACGCCTTTTCAATATATAAATATCAAGACTAGTCCACGGGGTGTGAAGAATGATACGGGGTTCGCTGAGGTACTGAGAAAAATAAGGTTCCAAATGACAAAGCGTGGTAAATGGTGCATGACACATATCAAAAATGAGAAAATAAAAATCCAGCCTGCAGGCTATGCAGGGTGACATGGGGCGTGCCCTGCACGTCTGGCACGGCCGATCCCAAGACAAGCTCACGGTGCCAGCACATCTGGCATGACCTTACGAGCCCTTGCGGCTGCTAGGCTTTTTGGCCACTTTTTGGGCCTAATTTTTTCCTCAATTCTCTACTACTATATATATAAACCTTTTTATATTAGGATTGAAGTTTATGCTCATTATTTAGACCTTAGTAGGTGGCTAGAGAGAGAACAATCTCACTTATTTCTAGCTTCTTTTCTTTTCATCTTTTTATATTTCATCCAATAAAATACTTGGGTCCAATTCTTAGGGAATATGGATCTTACTTGGGGATTATATTCGTATTCATGTGTTGATGTTTATTTTATAAGATTGCTAGATCTACCCATTTCTATGTGTTTTGTGATCATTACATTAGATTGTTCTTAATATTCTTATGAATTTGATGATGTCACACTTTGTTAGCACATAACCGAGTCTACTTTCATATTGGTGCACTATTTCTACTCCCCGGTTAAGGAAACCTAGATGCGCTTGGGTCGCGGTAGTCCAAAACTAGGCTTTTACACAAAGGTTATCATTGTTAATCGTCATGATCGACCATGCATCTAGTTAGCCGACCAAAGAGGTCTGAATGGTTTCGGGTAGAGATAGAAGAGGTAGCTAACTAGGATTAACTAGTTGATCCTAGAAGTCATCAATAAGACAGCTACTTCATTTGCCTTTGTAGGCTTAGGGGTAGTTCATTTGTGGTGTTCCACCCGGGACTTGATCGCACTGGGGAGAATCAAACCTACACAATTTTCCATAGCCATTTTTACACTCCCCTAGTTGCGGAGGTGGGACATATGGGAGATTTTATACGCATACCTCTATGTGACAGATAGGGGGAAGTTTTGACCATTGTTCGCACCACGTGACACAAACACTAGAATAGGGTTATGTTCTTGTACTTGATGAATCGATGATTGAAATAACATTGACCATGTTATGAAAATATTCCTCGAGTGCTTGTTTACATTTTATATTCCATTGATTGCACGCTAGTAGTTGATAGTTGAAAATCTCCCCACAATGGTAATTTTCACAGCACTGCTTATTCCTAACATGTGGTCGGATTGCCGACCCAACCACGGTTGTGTTTAGTAGATTACTAGATTCCTGACATCTGTGGACAAGCCTGGTACTTTTGACTATTTACCATTCTTGGTAGTATAGTAGTAGGAATTGGAGCAACATATAAATTCTCTATACTTGACCCTAATTGTCCTCCTCTCTTGTTTAACGATGCTTAGGAGAGGATAGGTCAAATTTTGGCACCACTTCTAAGGAAGTTAGTTTAACGGTCTAGTAGTTAACTTGCATAATGTGTTAGTTGAGTAAGTAGTGTTGTTTTTTTAGCTTTCTTACTTGTTTCCAGTTACGTCTAACCTTGTTTGCTAGTGTTGATTTTAGTTGGCCATTGTTTATTCCAGGTTTATAGTGCATACCCATGCCAAGAACTTGAGTGTTTTAAATAGTCCGATGAATTGCACGGGTAGTAAGCGAGGAAAGAAGAGGAGACCCGGGCCGGAATTTCCCAAAGAACCACTTTCAGTAGCTGCGAAGAAAGAAGGAATGGCGGAGGAAAACCTCGCTTTGAGATAGTTGATGGCTCCAAACTTGGAGACTCAGCCACTTGACATCATCTTCCCACCGTTGCCACAAAATGTGACGTGTGAACTCAAGAGAGAAATGATCCATTACTTACCGACTTTCCATGGGATGGACGGAGAAGATCCGAAAAACAAGCATCTTTTGGACACATAGTTTGCACCAACATGAAATCGGCGAGGAAGACTAAAATCTAAGAGTATTTCCCTTCCCACTTAGGGTTCGGCCAAATATTGGTTATACTATTCACCACACGGTTGTATCCCCTTATCGATTGATGTGAAGCGTCGCTTTCTAGAGAAATACTTCCAAACTTTAAAGTCGGCGGGATTGAAGAAAGAGTTGTCAAACATCTCTCAATTTGTAAATGAGTCCCTCTAAGAGTATTGGGAGCGCTTTAAGAGATTGTTGGCTAGTTGTCCATATTATCCATTCAATGAGAGAGACTTGGTTTACTATTTATTTGAAAGTGTGTGCGATAATAACATGTGTATGTTGAATGCCACTTACAATGGTTCGATCGCCAAAAAGATCCCAAGGGAAGTAATGGCACTCTTCTAGGAGATGGAAAATGGCACAAGGTAATTCAGTACAAGGTCTAGGGTGAAACCCGTGGATAAACCATCTCAACCCCCGAAGTTAGAGGAGCAAGTCCAAGCTCTTGCCTTCATGATGAAAGAATTCATGAAAAGGGAGTCCAACAGGAAAAAGTTTGTGGTTTTTTAAATCTTGATCATCACACGGATGTGTGCCTGCAAGTGTGGAAATTTTGAGAAAGTCAAGGCGTTAGATTTCAATAATGGTGGAAACAAGCCACAATTTTCTAGGGGACAACAACAAGGGTTCCGTGGAAACCAAGGAGGAGAAAAGAAAGATCCCTAAGCAAACACCTTCAACCCCAAGCACCGCGATCACCCAAACTTCCGTTGGCGTGAGAGAGAAAACACTCTCACTTCTCTCTAGCTTATTTTCTTTTCATCTTTTTATCTTTCTTTTGCCCATAAGTGTTGAATCCAATGAAATACTTGGGTTCAATGCTTAGGGAGTAGGGATCTTACTTTGGGATTATATTTGTATTCACATGTTAATGTTTATTTGGTGAGATTTCTAGATTTACCTATTTCTATGTGTTTTGTGATCATTATGTTGGCTTGTTCTTAAAATTCTTATGAATTGCACGATTGTCACACTTTGTTACTACACAAACGAGTCTACTTTTCTTTTGGTGAACTATTGCTACTCCTCAGTTAAGGAAACCTATATGTGCTTGGGGTGTGATAGTCCAGATTTGGGTGTATGCACGAAGGTTACTGTTGTTAATCTTCACGATCGACCATGTATCTAGTTAGCCGACCAAAGAGGTATAAAGGGTTGCGGGTAGAGATAGAGTTGGTAGAAAACTAGGATTATCTTGTTGATTCTAGAAGCCATCGATAAGTACTTCATGTGCCTTCGAAGGCCTAGGGGTAGTTCATTCATGGTGATCCGCCCGAGACTTAATTGCACGGGGAGAACCAAACCTGCACAATGTGCCATATTCATTGTTGAACTCCCCTAGTTGCGGAGGCTAGTTTGATGGAAGATTTTATACGTGCATGTCAATGTGACATATAGGGGAAAGTTTTGACTGTTGTCTGCACCACGTGACACAGACACTAGAATAGGGTTAAGTTCTTGTATATGATGAAATCAATGATTGATATAACATTGACCATATTAGGCAAATATTCCCCGAGTGCTTGTTTATATAGTTTATTCCGGTTATTTCATGCTAGTAGTTGATAGTTGAAAATCCCCCGCATTGGTTATTTTCACAACACTGTTTATTCCTAACACGT
>JAULKK010014511.1:0-10103 GCA_032355705.1 Rubia peregrina
TGTGCGACATCAGATGATTCCTATAGGCCGAGTCCGACAAAAAGGCTAGGACGGCGGTCAGACCATGACAGTGGAGCGGCGGGTGGGTAGTTGTTGTGCGATAAGAAATCACAGGGAGATGATTCAAAAAATTTGGAAAAAATCCTAGGAATAATTAGAGAGACCTGACTGATACCATGATAGAATATAAAACTCACAAAATAATTGTAGTTGTGTGTATGGATATATAGAGAGAGTACAAAGGGTATACAATGTAGAATCAGATAAGGAAAATGATATGTACAAAAAATAAAACTTACTTTCTTAACCTGATTCTAATTCATTTATTCTATTAATGTGCGTGAGTTTATGGACATGCCACATTTTTCAAAACCTGCTCATCATTCTAAATACTTTTAATATCAATATGTTCATTTCATATCTCCTTTGTCATTTTAAATTTGTGTACTTCCGAATATTTTCTTTATCTATTACTTATATATATGTAGTTTAAAAAATATATAATTAAATACATTTTAAATTTTTGTGTAGAACAATGATAATCAAACTAATTCACATTATCATCAAAAATTAAAAAGATATTTTATTATAACATTATGCTTCATTTTAAATACACATCTAGAATCACCAAACTAATAATAAGGAGAATGAAATAACTTTACATATAGATGTTCTCTCAATCAAATCTTTTCTTAAGAAGACACTTATTTTTTAAGTTAAATTAATAATTTCACGATTAAAATATTATTATAAATTATTTGAAAGTTTCTATATTCAGCTATTCGTCTAGTATTTATTAGTAATATGTGGATATAAAGTAGAAGTACTAGAGTTGCCTATGATGGTTGCACGAATCATAATTCTACATAGTTTTTGTGGAAAAACTATTAACTATCTTACTCCCTACCTTAACTTTAAATTATTCTTAGCTTGCAAGATATTTTTTGTTTTACTCGAGATTGATTTTTAACCTTGTTAGAATCACATGTTCCAGGTAAAAATATATCAACGAGACGTCAATCACAACCTCAAGATTGAAAACAACTAGCTTCAAATGGGTAGGTGGTTCAATCTCCATTAACGTTGGAGAATATTAGGCTGAAAAATGAGATATATCTCTCCTCAATGTTTTCAAATATCATTTTCATTGTAATATTTTTATAAGTAAAATTTAAACTCACGTCTATGATGAAATAATTATGTTATCAATCGATCAGAACATCTTGTTAACTTATAATTTTCCAGGCAGTACTTTATTTAACTTGAAGTAATTTGTTCTTAAGCACGTACACAATGTACACGATAGAATATTGAAAGCTTTAAATTCCAAATTATCCAAGTTATTTAATAAATTTAATAGTAACTTCTTCTTTTTTTTTGCATTCCCCTATTCACAACTTGATGTACAAAACTAGTTGAGAACTCTAATTGTGTGTGATAAACTATCTTGTCTTAAATTATTTGTTTCATAACACTTTCATATGTTTACCCTTATTTTTAAAAAAAACATTTTAATTTTTAGAATGAATACATCTATCCCACAACATTTTTTGTAATTATTTTGTTTCAAAACCTGATTTGTAGCCATTTGAATTTGTGATCACTTGGATACATTAATGTATTTATAAAAAAATGAAAGCAATATTACATTCTAATTTTGAACCAAACCAAATCCCTCATGGTTTATGTTAGAAGGAACTATAAATGTTTCTTATTTACCAGATTACATGCTAAAAAATAACATATATTGTAGAAATTTAATCCAGACATTTTTGATAGTAATTGAATAGGTTAACATTATTTTCCATTTACATAATATATTAACTTTCATTTTTAACTTAAAACTCAGAGTCCTACAAGAGTGTTTAGGACTCCTAATATTGGATCCACTAGTCATGCCCTTAGACTACAGTGTTCCATATCTTCCTCAGGTTACTTCATTTTCTAGACATGCACAAACAACTAATCAAGTGGATAATGTGTTTCGTGCAGAATTTACTGTACCTTTTGTTGCGCGCACTATAGAGAAACGATTGTTTTTCCTCTCTTTCATATGGTGAATGCAGCAACCATTTAATATATCGATGATATATGTTTATGACATGTAGAATATATTCCTTCTCATGTCATAATTTAAGAAACAAAATTAAAATCATGAAACATTTGATTCATAATCTCAATAAGTGGATGTCTTTGTCGTGATACCAAACTTTAGTTATTTTTATCGTTTGCTGTTATACATAATTATTGACATATAATCCCATTCATTTGTGGTAGTAATTTCTTGAATAATGTCTGCGTGTAATGTACCTTTCTCAAATACATTACTAATGCACTAGACTTTTCATTTGAAAATAGTTACATGTATTCTCATAAACTCTTCTTTTTATTATTAAGATTATTAATTGAACCATTGTTTAATTTTATGCAATTTATAAAATATCTATAGATGATATACGTTGGTATATAAAGATTTAGCACACAATATTTTTTTATAAATCTTGTAGATATGGTGTGGCTTATTAAATTGTGGGGAATGACATTTGATTTGTTCTAATACTTTATTTTGGAAATAATATTTTCTTTTCTTTTTCCATTTATTTTAGGATAACAATTTGTGTTTAATTTAGCTTATAATAAAAAGAAGATATTTTTTTGTGATTTTTCTTTGTTTCCTTGTTTTTAAAATGCATATCTCTCAATTTTTCATGCAACTAATATTTGTCATAGAAAAATTGGTAAAGGAATAATTGTTCAGAAGAATTAATTTCGTAAAATTTAAATTTCGATTTTTTAAAATTAAACTCATTGATGAATCTCGTATTTATCAATTTTGTCATTCATGTGCTAGTGTAGCGGAGTGAATACACCAATACTTGAATTGTCTATGCAGAATATTTGAAAGTGGAAATTAAAATTTAACAGTTTTTTTTAAATCAAATTCATGTAGATTGATTAAATAAATTAAAATTAGTGAGCTCTGACTTAGTAAATTGTATTTCACTTGGAAAAATAATTATTCAAAAACTATAATTTGTAAAATTTAATTTCCCATTGAATCACCTGGACCATAATTCTAAAGAATAAAACAATACTTGTAAAACAAAGTTTCTTTGAGGCAGAACTGAATTGCTCTGAAATAAACTTTCCATCATGCTTCTCTCTTATCAATAAAATTACATGTTTTTTTAAAAAAGAATATCACGATCATCTAACTCTCACTTTTTTCCCCTAAATTTGGCCGCCACTCATTGTTTGTATGCCAAATTTTATCCGAGAAACTTTATAGTGAGGTTCACTTCATAAGAGAATACTAATTTACATTTTTTAACCTCCTAGTGTAACGGAACCTAATCTCGAAACAAGGCTTTTTACATAGCCTGCTAGGTACTTAATCACATATTCTTTGGCTTTCTAAGTTCTATTAACCTAGGTGGTTACCACATCATTGACACTTTTTAGGAGAGTTCATATGGTGGTCACATATTTTGTCCCCTTTCATAATATTTATTTTGTTCATTTTTGTGCGAGTTTTTTTGGGATCCAAATTAAGGTGAATAAAATGGAATCCATGTGATCCGTCTTTGAAGTTTATTGTAAACAGACCTTCACCGACCCTTTCATGGTATTTTACTAATCTCAGTAAACTATAACTAGACATTTATTTATGAACTGCTTCAATTTGAGGTACATGGTGGAAACTATTCCCTTGAGGTGAGTTTATATCATTCAACCCAATCATAACTTGTAAAGGTGGGTTTTCCTCATAATTTAGAACTCCAAATAAAACAAATATTTGTGTGCATTTAATGATATCCTCACATGATGGGTGATTACTTCTATTTATAAAAATAATTATATGTGAATTTCACTAATAGTTTATAAATTTATTTTCTTCATTTTAACTTTATAAACAGTGTAAAAAGGCTGAGTCCAGTTTAATCTTTCTCTTGATAAAATTCAACAAACATGCATATGTAAAAATGTTATTTACCTGTTCACTGTTGGCAGGTTTGGCTAGTGAGTCTGCAACACAATTTGTTTCCCTGTAGATGTGTTTCAATCAGACATCGAGCTTTCTCATCAACTTCCGTATCTTTCATACTTCAGCCAGGATCTGCTAATGGACATTGAATTTTTTGTTGACTGTTTTCACTGGAAGTTTTGAGTGGCTTTCAATCGATTTTTTTGTGATGTTCTGATAAATGCCAAGCTCTACTCTATACAGTAAAGCAGTAATTTTAGCTTAGAGGGACAACTTGGAAAAGACTTTGTTCCTTCTATCACATGGAAACCTTTGTTGTTTCTGATTATGCAACCTGAACCAGCTCTCCCATTTTGTAAAGAATAGCCATCTGATCTAAGGTTAAAATATCTTGGAAGGGATCAAGAGATTATTTTAGGTATCAATTTTGCAGAGCCCCTATGTACAACCATCTAGGATAAACTAATGTTTAATCCCAATAAAATATGAATTTCATGTTCATAAGGATGCCATTTTATCGATGTAATAGGTTCTTTGTGTTGTGTTTGGTTGTTGTTATCATATACGTAACTTTTTCCGGGGAACCACACAAAACAATCTACGATACAAGGAAAAATCCTTATTAGAAAACTGAAGTCATTCTATTTATGCTTCAAGTTTTAATAGTAGTAGTACTTGTCCTTGAGAAATTCATATTTAGGGCATTGTATATTTAAAACGTTGTTAATATAATCCCTTATCTGAGTGATTATCGGGAATTTGTGAAACTAATGGTGGATTGATTTTGATTCATTCATGCAAAAACAACAAATGAAGGGTAAATGAAAAGAAATGACTTCAAGTACATCAGGAAAATGAATAGTATGTTTAATAATCTCCATTTCATGAAGCTCAATTTCTTAGGGAGTATAGCAGACCAGAGATGTTAAAGGCCCTTTTTTGTGCATTAGGATCTCATAATCTTATCTAAGACAGAAAAGGCCCTTATGTGTGGGTTTCTAGATCATAAAATCCTGAAATTCCAGGGAAAAAATGAAGGATATATTTACAGAGTGTGTAGAGCCTAGTTTAAGATCCCATTTCTTAAAGATTCATGGTATTATTTATGGTTGTTAAAAAAATCTAAAACAAATAAGTAGTGGAAAGTAATTTCTAAGTAAATTTCTAAAAGATTTGTTAGTGGTCTGAGGTTTGTCCAGTTGGCATCCAAAAAAGGGACCCGACCTTTCCTTATACTGATATGAGTATTTTGCATAGAGATCTCATGCAATTCCTTAATTCTTTTCCATGATTTTGAATTTTTATGATTATCTTCCATTGACCATATGACTTTTGTCCACAAGTATTGGTTTTGTTCAAGATTCCTTAACTTTACTGAAAAGCTTTTGGTCATGCTATGAAGAATCTTGAAACCAAACCCATTTTCATTTTCTGGGTAGCATAATTAGAGAAAGTTCTCCTTGTCATTTTGGTTTGAGAGTCAGTAACGTTTTAGTTCCAAAAAAAAATTACCCAGGTTTTAAGAATTTAGTCAAATATGTGTTTAGTTTGTGTTGAAACCCGTGATCAGATGGAGTGGAACTGAGGAAAGGATATGTTTGATTAACATGATTTTTCTTGATGGAGATTGAATTCAACCCTTAACTACAGTAACCATATTAAGGAAGTATGTGTTTTTAGCTCTACTGATAAATATACGGCTTCCTAGATATTTAAATGGAAGGTTGTCTTTAATAACTTTGGTGTATGCTTTTATGTTTCTAATTAAGTGTAGTGGAGTAAGCTTTGATATGAAGACAAAAGATTTTTTTGAAATTGAATTTTTGACCAGTGGCCATGTCATAGGGTTTTAGGAAGCTCATTATTTTTTGAATCCCAGTTTTAGAGTATTTCAAGAAGATTGTTGTATCATCGGTGACACTATCTCAGAAGGTAGCTTATAGTACTCTAAGATTGAGTATTTAAATCAAAAATTAAGATTTCTGGAGAAGGCTTATGGTAATTTGAATAAATATCAAAGGAGAGAGTGGGTGTCCCTAATTGAGGCCTCTAAAAGCATGAAAAAAACATATGGTGTTATATTGATTAAGTTGGGGAAAAATGAAGTGATGTTTCCCAGGATTATCTTTACCGGTTTTTCAGAGAAACCTTGGTGAATTAGAAACAATTCAAAATACTACAACTTTGTATTTATTAGAAATTCATGCATTAGACAGTCACAAGAATTAATTTCTTATATTTTGAATTTAGGATAAAAATAAAAGTAAAGTCGTTGACCATAATTTTCAAGAATAAAATAAATCTTATAAAACAGTGTTTCTTTTAAACTAATTTGGTTCTTTCCTTTCTAGAAAATTGCATGTTTAAAAAAATGAATAATCAATATTATTTTAGTTACCATTTTTTTTTCCTATACTATATTGATGCTCCTTATTTATAAACTCCTTGTTGATATGATGACTCCGAGCACCTTATTGGTGAGGTACACTTGAAGGGAGAATACAAATTTACTTATTGCATTATCCCGATTTTACCGAATCTAACATCAAAGCAAGGAGTTTTACAGAGGCTAAGTACTTCTTCACATATTCCTTGGGTTCCTAAGTTTCATTAACCCAGATGGCTGCAAAATCACTGCCATATTTTTTGCAGCACTCGTATAATGATCACATGCTTTTCCATCCCCTTTCATAATATAATATATACTTTATGCATATTTACAGTAGTTTTTAATATGTTCAAGGTCAATAAAAGGAAATCTATTTGAGCCTTCATTAAAAACTTATACACAATTTCATATGAATTGTTCACTAATAAAAGCATATAAATACAACAAACTTACACTAAAATTTCAAAATTGTTGATGATATGATAGTATATCATTTCTTTATCTTATATATATTGTTAAAAAAATTAACAAAAATTTGGTAATCTAAATAGTAATTATTTACTTTTTATTGGCTATCATTTAATTAAATTACATTAAAAATAGAGAAAACAATTTGGATCACCAAAATATTTATTTTTCAATAATTTGAGACTTAATGATGTGGAAATAAGAAAACTAATATATGTATGTTAACAATAGTGACTATGCAATTTATGTTTGACAATGCATACACAGCTGTTTTTGTAATTTGATTCAGTAAATAATAAATCAAAAGTATTACACATTTGTCTTTATATTTATATTTTATTAAATATTTACCTTTAAAGTGTCCTTTTTATAATCTTAAGTAAATGTAAATTCAACTACTAATTAATACCTTTGAAAAATGGTATTTATATATTTGACTTGGAAAAATCAAGAAATATGAAATTTCAAATATTTTTAATTTGTCAAAGTAGTTTCAATTTCTATATATATACCACTATACTTTTGAGTTTTTTCTTAACACCATTCTTAGATAGCATCCTTAAGTTATATTTTATGTAAATCTTTCATTGAATTAGTTATGGAATTTTTAAACATCAAAATTGAGTTTCAAAGAAAAAATAAAGGCTATTTTTTTGTGTATCTTAGTTTTTTTTATTGAAGTAGACGCTTGTTAGATGTATCTCCATGCTCTAGTTTTTCTCAATAAATTATTTCTTTTATTGGAGGAGAAATAATATTTCAAACTATTGTCCTCGAATATATCCCTCCTCACCCCTCCCATCCTTGATTTTCATTGTTTTTTCATCTGAATTGTACGTTGGTGCTTCCAGGACTGTCGAATTATTTGAAATCCCATGACAATGGGGAAGGTTAGTAACTCATCCAAGAATTATCAAGTTTATATATATATATATATATATATAAATTGTCAATACAAAATTAGATTACGTTTCCATGGCATGTTTTGCATCATTTTGTTGTTATTCAGTAATAGTTATTAATTATGTTATTTTTAATTTGTAGTTAGTTTTCATTTAAGATAAATAATATTATTTCAATTCACATTCAACATTGTGTAATAACATAGGTGTAGTCTTCTAAATACATAATGAAATAATAAATTTTATTTATTTTCCACAAATAGTTCTCTTCCCATCGCTTCCCCACCTTGATTTGTGGTTATAGATCTTTAATTTATTACAAAATCTCGTAAAACAAGAAAGTAATTAACTAATCCTAGAAACCTCGTGTTTATAGATTGTATTTCCTAAAATTTTCAATTTATAATTAGATGATGTTTTCATACCCTATTTTGCATCATTTTGGTGTTATTCCATTATAATTTTTACTAATATTATTCATTTGAACCAAAGTTAGTTTTCATAAAGGATGAAAAAAATCATTACATTTCATATCCCACATTTTGGATTCACATATGTCTTCCCTTTGAAATAAATTATAAAATATATATTTTTAGTGATTTTACCATAATAGAAAAATAGTATGGTCTCAATTTAAATTTGGTCAACTGAATATATTAATTTTCTCTCCAACCGTTTGATTAAAAAATTTAAAAAATTCTATCCTAATCTTATAAGTTAGAGTTGGAAAAAATATTTTTAAAATATCATTTTAGATTGGTAGAAACTTATTATTTATTATTTTTATAAATGTTAATCAAATACCAATGAAAAACTAACATTTTAAATATTACTGTTAAGAATTTATTGCACATTTAATTTACTTATAAATCTTAGAAGATATGAGATATTAATAATATATATATATATTTTTTAAAGAATCTTTAAATTCTAGTTTTATTACTTGTTATGTTTTTATATAAGTTCTTCCTAGAATTTCTAAATTCAACAGAAGAACAACGAATCGCCCTATGTACTGTTCTCAGAATGGATCTGATACAAGCCATATTTTGGTTCCAAAGAAAACGTTCACACCACAAGGTAACTAAAGTCACGTAATTTCAATAAATTTAATGCAAAATAATATTTTTCAAAGAATATCAAATATAAAGGTATGAAATTTACTCATGAATATTTTCTTTCGTTTTGGATCAAAATGTATACAGTTACATATTATGGACAAATTGAAAATTGTATATTTGAGATAAATGAATGCTTTAATGATATTTTATAACTATATAAATGAAACATTATTACTACTAAAACAAAACTATAAATAACTTTGAAATAGTTCATTTAAAATGATATTTCTTCTCATAACAAGTGCTTTAACTCTTAAAATCATTATCGTAAATATTTTATTCATAAGAAAAATTATTGATCAAGTACCCTTACTGTCAAAAATAATTTATTCTACACAATAGCGGTTAATTTATTTTTGTGCACTACCGTGATAAATTTATAATCTCACATGCACCATATGTTTGCATATTATCTATCATATTAATCTCTTTCCACCTTCACATTTCCTAATTCATATCAAATAAAATCATTTAAATATTGTTTTTTCATTTATATGCAATCAAATTGAGAAACAACTTTAAATTTTAATATTTTTAATTAATTGTAAAAAAATTATTTGAATATGTAAATGATATTATTTCATTAACATCTTATCTCTTTATCTACGTACGAGAAATAAATATTTTACATAATAAGTTTGCATTTTTACATATTATATAAATAATCAATAATTAACAGTATATATATGAGTTTAACTTATTATTTTTTGAAAGAATAATAATGATAATTAAATATTATTTTAGTATTATTCCGTACCTCCTCTTTGAGAATTCAAATGAGAAACAAAAGATTACTAGACCTTCGATAGTATTTGTCAGTTTTTCAAGACGCCCACTCTGATTTTTCCCAACGGTCCTGTAATACTCTGAGACGATTTTTCCCAACGGTCTTCTCCCTCTTTCCCGCACCGACCGGCCACCTTCTCCGGCGACGCTGTGATGGCAGAGCCACCGCCATACCCGAAAACCACACTCTCATACGCCCAAGCGCTGAATACCCAACTATTAAATGAACTCCACCCGCACTCTGCCAATCAAATTGCTCACATCCCCGGCGCTAAAGCCCCAATCAATCCGAAGCCAAGAATTGACCATTTGGGAGAGCCGGGGCTGAGTTTCTCAATCGACGAATGCGTAAGGCTTGAAGCTCCTCTGAAATGGACCCTCATAGGCAAATTTTCTCGAAGCAGGCCATAGATGGAGCGCCTTCGCAAAGATTTCCAACCCGCGGACTTCAA
>JAULKK010014522.1:0-19950 GCA_032355705.1 Rubia peregrina
GTCTTTGCAAATTACTAACTAAGAAGAAATGAATGTTGATCTTCAAATGGAAGTGATAACATTCCCCTTATGCAATTAATGTGAAGGAATGAAGGAATGAGTGAATGAGTCTAGGATCTCTAAGTGGATTGAAAGTGGAAATCAATTGCCCCAAAGCTTTGTTAATTGTGATTTTACCATCTTTTTAGTAGCTTGTTGCATGATAGGATAATTATTTTACTTTGATAACTGTGTTGTCTTTCAATTCATAACTTAGAAAACCAACCAAACCCCCCTCTTTACATGCTTATATATATATATGTATGTATCTATCTTTACCTAGGCTTATATTCACCCCTATGTGCATGAACCCTTAGGAAAATTCCTCTTCTTTGTGGATGACACCGACTTGCCACTATCAACTTAATTGTATTTAGTAAGCATTTAGGACTTATAAATTGTATCTTTGAGAGGTCCGACGATGACCTCCCAAAACCACATCTATAATTAAACTTCATTATATTAGTCTTTATGTCATATTAAATCGTCGATTACATATTCATAAATCATTTCTGTTGTCTTTGCTTTAAATTAAGACAAATGTGTTAAAATAACCTTATAATTTACGCAAAATTTCCAGAATAACCTTGTATAATTTGAAAGTTCCAATATAACACTAAATTTCCTTCGAAAGTGTAAAATAACCCTTTCGGCAGTGAAAATTTTGAATTTTACCATTCTAAAAATGACCAAAGTGTCCATGTTTAATTTTCTTTTAACAATGGAGGATTTTACCAAAAAAAAGGTTAGATCAGTACTTTTTATATAAAAAAAATATATGGTTACATCAGTACATGTTTAAAAACATAAGGTTATATCAGTACAATTTTAAAATAGTCGGCGCTTCTTCTTCACTCCCTCGATTTTTCCTCCTCCCTCTGATTCTCCTCCTCCATCGATAACCTACAAATTGAACCTAGAAATATGATCCTCACGGACGGTAAGAAATTGGCTATTTGATCGTCCTCGACTTGCTGATTTTAAAAGAGAACTCTGTGGTTGATGACGACGGTCTTCCCAAACCGTATAACAGCCCCAGCCAGATAGTATATTGGCATTTATTAACAAAGGTAAAGGATAGAGATGACAGTTGAATGGGCTTTGGTGGAGTTCCGCCCCACATGTGCCCCAATGAGGCGGGTAATGATGTAGTTTTGATGGGGGTGGGGCAGATATGGGTACGGAAATAATAACCGTCATGGGTAGTGGGTTAGGCATGGATATTAGTTCACACCCGTCCCCCTAGACCTACTATACACATACTAATTTAATATATGATTAATTATTATTTATTCATAATGCACATATTTTACCTATAATATTTTCATGTAAATAAATATTAAATTTATAATATTAAAATTATCATTTTAAAGCAAATTTTAGGTATTTTTATGGTATAAGTGGGTGAGTACAATGGAATTAATGTAGGCATGAAGACTCAAGTGAGTAATGGGGTGGGTCAGATTTTATATAATACATGATGGGGCATGGCATATTTTAATGTTGTACTTGCCATTGGGTGATGGGGTGGATATGAGTATGAAAATTTTAAGTGGTCATGGGTATGGAGGGACCTTAATTCGCACCTACCTCGCCCCATTGCCACCCCTAGTAGAGGATGTTGAACCATGAGCTTCTCATGCACAAATATATATTTTTTTAAAGGGAAATAAGCCCAATTTTCCACAAATACAAATACAAAGAAAATGAACTTGATTTTTGTAATTTGAAATCAAAAATTACCAGCTAATGTCAGAATCAGGGGAATGACGAGTAAATAGAGATGCGCAATAACTATGAATAATGAGAATCTAGTGCGTGACTATGTGTCTGTTACATTGATTTGAATGGGGAAGAAGAATAAGATTTTAGGGGGATATATTGGTGTTTATTTTCCATCGAGAAGTTGATTTTAAATGTTTAAAAATTTGTTCAGTTTCCGGTATCAAGGTTTGATCTAATCTAATTTTGGATATGTATTTGATTGTTGCGGGATGAATTAGAAAATGTGTACACCATCTCTCTAATATATGTCTATCAAGTCATCATAGCAAATGTGGAACGTGTAATATTTGTTGGTTGAGGGTTTTTCGTAAGTACTTATCAAACCTTAAGTTTTTGTAAAAATGTACTGATATAACCTTTGTTTTTTAAATATATTATAATTTGACCTTATGTTTTTTTTAATATCTTACTAACCTTATGTTTTTTGAAAATGTACTGATCTAACATTACACTTTTATAGGGTAAATTCGTCCAATTTTTTTAAAGAAAACTAAGCAAGGGTATTTTGGTCATTTTCATGATGGTCCACGCTAAATTTTTCACAATTAACGCCGGAAAGGTGATTTCAGCACTTTCGGCACCTTCAAATGATATAGTATTATTATTTCCCTTTTGTGTAAAACATAAGGTTATTTTTGTATTTTCAATCAATGACGTGTTTTCTTCAACAAATATATATATTAGATGTCTAGTTGCCGTGTTGTATTAAACCGTTGATTAATATTCAAAATATTTTTCGTTGTCTTTCCTTTAAATTAATTTCATTCTTTTGTATATTCAAAGTCAACGACGTGTTTTCTACCCCAAATCTATCTACACCTGTCTAGTCATTATTAAATATATATTAATATTTTTTGTTATCTTAGCTTTAAATTAAATCTTGTTATCTTATATATTTTTAGTCAACGACACACTTGCATCAACAGATCTATCTAAACATGTCTAGTCACCGTGTCATGTTAAACCGTCAATTAAATATTCATATATCATTTTTCAATACATTTAAAAAAATATATTAAATTCCATTATTTAATATATTCAATCAATGACACATTTCCCCCCCAACAAATATATCTACACATGTCAGGTCATCGTGTCATATTACACCGTCAACTATATATTCATAAATATTTTTTTCATTATCTTCGCTTTAAACTAATTTCTACATTCTTATATATCTCCAAGCAACAACACAATAAACCACAGATTATACAATAATAAATACTCTTTAATTATCTATTTTTTAAATTAATTTTCACTTTCTTATATATTTCAGCCAGGGACGCGTATCCTTAACAACTTTTATCTTCTTCTTGTAGTCAATAAATTAGCGATCAACAATAACTCTTGGAGTTTATTGAGTTGGACGGTGCCAGTGTGGTTTCAACCCCATCGTGGTGGATTCGGGGCTAGCAAAACACATTGAAAAGGCATGACAACGTTTTTTATTGGGATTAAAGACAACTTTTTAAGCTAGAAGTAGGGGTATTCAGGAAGTGATCAGAATCGGTAAAATGGGTCAAATCGAACCGGAATTCAATGGCCGTCATCAGATATGTGGAATTACAGTCCAGTTTTTTATTTAAGTCTTTTTAAGATTCGGGGTTCCCATTGGGTCCGGTCTAAAATTAAATCTTTTCGATCTGGCTGGAATGGACCGGTATTTTACGTTCCAGATCCAGTCTAAAATAATTTTTCGGTCCAAATCAGATGGATGATATTTTACCCTCATGTATAATTTTAAATGTTAACAAATTAAGTTGATACACTAGTTTAGCTTTATTTTTTATGTATAGTATTCTTATAATATTTTTAGATGCATTTTTCTAATAACTTTCACTTACTATCACCTAAAGACAAAAAATATATTCACTTTTTTCCAACATATTTTTTTCCAACATCAAAATTTAAAGTAAAAAATAAAGCTTACTAAAATTTGTTCCAAAACCAAATCACTGCTTTAATTTTAATTTATTATATATTCTGAATTAGAATGGGTATCCTTCAACATTTCTATCTCTTTCTGGCAGTCAACCCAATTGTGCGATCACCAAGGGTAACTCTTATAGTATATGAGGTTGGGCGTCACTACCTGGATGTAGATGCGTCGTAATGGATTTAGGGTAGCGAAACATGGTAAAAAGGTAAGACAGCTTTTTTTTATCTGGATTAAAGACAAATTTTGAAGCTATAAGAAAGAAGTGTTCATGAAGCGGTCTAGATTGGTAAAATGGGCCAAATCAAACCGGAATGCAAAGGCTGGAACCGAATATTTGAAATTTTGATCTGATCCTCGGTTCATGTGTTTTTAAAATTTTGGGTCCCGGTCCTGTTTGGTCTAGAATTGATTTTTTTGTCCGGATCGGATGGACTTGTATTTTACCACTATGTATATTTTTTAAATGCTAATAATTAAGTTGATACACTAGTTTGGGTTTATTCGTGACGACTATTATCATTATATTATGTTGAGATACAATACAATTTTCCATTAACTTATACTCCAGTGTTTTTTAAAGACAAAAAATTGATAATTCAATATTTTGCAACGCAAAATTTGAAAGTAGAAAACTAAGACGTACTAAATTTATCCAGTCAAATGTTAATAAATTTTCTATACAGAATGGATAGACTGGTATTTTTCATTTATGTACATTTTTTAAATGTTAATTAATTAAGTTGATACTGTAGTTTAGGTTTATTTGCAATGTCTGGTATTCTTATATTGTTTTTAGATGTATTTTTCTAATAACTTTTGATTACTATTGGTTAAAGACAAAAAAAACTACGCTTTTCCAATATCAAAAGTTTTAAGTACAAAAAATAAGCATATTAGAATTCGTTCCAAAATCAAATATTTGCTTTACATTAATTTTCATTATCTTATATCTTCTCAGTTAGGATGGGTATCTTTCAATATCTTTATATTCTTTCGGTAGTAAGTTGTATTGTGCAACCACAACCGGTAACTCTTGGAGTTTATTTGGTTGGATAGCACTGTCGTGGTTTTACATGTGTCGTGATGGATTTAGGGAAAGCGAAACACAGTGAAAAGGTAAGACGACTTTAAAAAAAATCTAGATTAAAGAAAACTTTTAAAGATAGAAGTAGGGGGTGTTCATGAAGCTGTTTGGATCGGTAAAAGGGGCCAAATCAAACTAGAATGCAAAGACCAGAATCAGATATATGAAATTCTGATATGGTCCTCGGTTCATGTGTTTCAAAATTTTGGGCTCAGATCTGGTCTGGTCTAAAATTGAATTTTTTGTTCCGGATCAAATGGATTGGTATTTTACCCCTATGTATATTTTTTCAATGCTAATAAATTAAGTTGATATACTAGTTCAGGTTTATTCGCGATGACTAGTATTCTTATATTATTTTGAGATGCAATTTTCTAATAACTTCTAATTTACTCGTTCCTTAAGACAAAAAAAAATTGATCACTCAACTTTTTCCAGCATCAAAGTTTAAAGTAAAAAAATTAAAACATACTAAAATCCAGTCTAAAACTGAATCTTTGCTTTAGATTAATTTTCATTTTCTTCCTTCAACAGTTTTTTCTCCTCTCGGTAGTTAATACACTTGTTCGGCCACCAAAGGTAACTCTTAGAGTTTATTCGATGGGGAGGCGTAGCCGTTATTTTAACCTTTTCGTGGTGGATTTGGGGGAATGAAACCCAGTGAAAAGGAAAGTAACTTTTTTTATTTGGATAAAAGGAAACTTTTAAAGCTATAAGTAGGGGATGTTCACGAATCGGTTTGGATCAGTAAAATGGTCTGAATCTGACCAGATCTCAAAGACCATGACTGGCTGTGTGGAATTCTGTTCTTATCCTCCGTCCAAGTGTTTTTAATATTTAGGGTTACAGTCCAATCTGATATGAAAATTTATAATCCGGATCGGATGAACTGGCCTTTTACCCTTACGTATATTTTTTGTGACGTCTAGTATCCTTATATTATTGTTAGATTCATTTTTCTAAATTTTTTTACTTACTATCTCTTAAAGTATACTTAAATCCAATAAAAAATTAAACTTATTATGGTTGGATTCCGGTCCTAAGTAAATCCTATAATTGATTATGTCCACAATCCAAGAATTGTTATCCTTCCAATTCCGGTCCTAATCGGTTCTGATTCGACCCAATCTGATTTTTTACCAACAAACAACCATAGCTAGAAGTTAGAACAAGTTTTAAAAGAGGACTTAAAATTTGTTGAAAATGACGTCATTATCATAGTGGATGAAGTACAATTTTCCCCCAATTTTCACCATCAGTCGTTGACTAAATTTGACTTGTCTTTTACTCGAGCTATACCTCAATATTTATGATTATTTCTTGATTTTTTTATTTTCAATTACTAAACACAGTTGTCGTTGTTGTTCAACATCAGAGGAGACAATGAAGGACGATTCTCTAACATCCGAGGCTCACCGTGTTGTCGGTATAGGTCAGGTTGTTAGAAGTTTGGTTTTAAAAGTTTTCTATACTGGACAACTCTTCTTTAAATATTGCATACTCCCAATACTTTGAAAAGGAAATAATAATGTTTCTTCATATGCTCCTGAGGCCCGGAGTGGTTCACTTCTCAATAAGCATTCTGAGTAGATGATTTTAACATGTGTTATAGTTGTAACTGATGCAGTTTGATTAGTAGTGTTGATTGCAAATGGTGTGACATAGCGATTTGAATAGTTGAAAAATTCAAAATTTTGTAAAATAAATAGAATGAGTCATAGTAATGAATACTATTGCCCACTGTGATTTTTTTTAATTGGAGACTAATTGTAGCTTGACTAGCATCAAACCATTTGATTTTTAATGGTAACATTTGTGATATTTAATGACCATGGAAAGATTTGAAGTTGGATTTTTTTAATCACACACCTGTGGAAGTGAGTTTTTTTGCTCTTAATCCTTTTTCCTTTGGTTATATAAAACTTAGTCTGGGCCTCACCACTTTTTTTTAATCCCTTTGAAGGGTTTTCATTTTAACTTCTAATAGCCGATGTTGATATGCTCCCCTCGCATGTGAGCAACGGGATTCTAGGCCATAATAATGGCACCGTAGTGGTCACAAAGCAATAACGGAGGTTTGAAGAGTGAGAACCGAAGATCATGAAGGAAATGAGATAACTAGACCACCTCTTCCGCAGTGTTAGCCAAAGCACAATACTTAGACACGAAAATGGAGTGAGAAATTATGGGTTGGTACTTAGCGCTCTCGTAAAAAATATTACCACATAGATACACAACATAGCCATATGTCAAACAGCGGGTCTCAAGACAACCCAGTCTGCATTTGAGTAGCCCAACACCTCGAAAGAACGAGCTTAATTGTCATGAACATGGAAAAGAATATGAGTAACAACTGCAAAGTGATCATCACAAGGCTCCTGAAGGTACTTAATTACTGAAAAAATTCACCACAAAAGTAAGATCTGAAGAGTGATGGTGAGATAATATAGAGAACCTACCAAGGATTGATAGAGAGTGGGATTAGCTAACTTCTCACTGACATGACTATAAAGATGAGACTGTGGAAGAAATAACATAGAGGTTATGCCAGCATCGACCACCCCATCCTGATTAAGGATATCACGAGCATACATGGTCAAACCCATGAACAAACCCAAAGGATATGGGCTCAACCTCAAAGCCGAGAAAGTAATGCAGCAATCCAAAGTCCTTAATGGAAAATCCTAATCAGCCTGAGCAATGATTGGACAGATGGAAGAGGAGTCGATTCCAATAAGGACAATATCGTCAATATGAACCAAAAGATACAAAACCATAGTACTTGAAAGAAGAAAATCAAAGACGTTACAATCGACTGCAGAGAAAGCCAAGCTGGTGAAGATAAATAGCTTTCCATAGTCAACATACATAGTCATGATGAGCATCAATCTTGTAACAAACGGGCTGAGCCATATAGACTTCAGCGTCAAGAACACCGTTATGAAAAGCATTTCAAACATCCAGCTTGTAGAGGGGTGACAATAGCAAGAATAGTACAAATAGTGGTTACCACATGACTAAGGGTATGATCAAATTAGAATCTTGGAATTTAGGAAAATCCCTGAGCAACCAAACGAGCCTTGTAGCTATTTGCACTACTATCATAATGATACTTAAGAAAAAAATCATTTGGATCTGACCTTGTTCACATGTGAGAGGCGAGGTACCAAATCCCATACGATAGTCTTGTGGCTCTGTCTAATCAACCAAAGCAGCCAAAAAACCAGTGGCCTTATGATCGGAGAAAGACCGAGGACGCTGAGAACCATCCATAATCCTGGTGGTCATATAATGATTGCAAGCCAGAGCTAGCTTAAGGGAGACATCGGTGACAGCGACATGAAAATTCTGAGTAGAAGTGGTGCGAGCCTGAGATAAAGGTGCAATGGTCGGAGGCATGAGCGATGGGGATGGAGGAGTCAGTGTTGTTGCAAGAGAAGCCAAAATTAATACTGGAGTGCCTGGATTAAAAAAATACATGAGGTGCCCGATAGAGTGAGATCTAGAGTGAAATCTTGGTGAGAATGACCAAACAGTCGAGGGCTCTGTAAAGGAAGAAAGCTCCAAATAAGAGGAGGAGTGGGTATCCCATAAAAAAGAGGCATAAGGAAATAAGTCTCATAAAATCAAACATGACGTGAGACATAGATACACCTAGTATTAATGTAACACTTTGTGACGAGGGTTGTAGCCAATAAAAAATGCAGAAATGAGCGAGGTGCCAAAGTATTAGGCACAATAACACGAAAGTAAGGATACAAATGAAAACAATGTGGGTTAAAAACAAAATAAACCGGTGAAGTACCAAAAATGACCTCGAAGGAAGACTTTCCACCAAGAATGGAACTAGGTAGGAAGTTAATTACATAAACTGCCAAAGAGAAATCGTCCACCTAATAAGATTATGTCACAGGAGAATGAAGTAACATGGAAAGTCAAGTGTGACAATCCTTCCGCTCAGCCTGCCACTCTGAGTTGGTGTACAGGGAGATGACATCTGATGATGAATACCAAAAGACATAAAATGAACCTGTAAACAATTAATAGTGAACTTTGTGCCCCATGCACGATTTAAACCTTGGTAGAAAACTGGGTCACAATAATTTTCTCGAATCAGATAAGATGTCAAAGAAATCATAATTATGGGATACCAGTAGAAACCACGTAAATCAGGCCAAAAATTTGATGAAAACAACATAATAAGAATAATTCCCAACAAATAAAACTAGGGCTTGACCCCACAAATCTTAATGCACCTTATTAACAAACTAGCAGCACGCTTATCATTGGTAGAATAGGGCATACGTATGCTCTTAGCCATCCGATAAGGAGAACAACTAACAAATGCAGGCAAAATAGAAGCTATGGAGATATAAAATTGTTTACTTAACAACTGAAGAGTGATATAAGACACATGACCAAGGGAAAATGTCTCTGCTCAAAATAGGATCGGAGTTTCCTATAGCGTGATTCACCTAAGAAGGTGGAATATGGCCTTTACCCACTATCTTCCTTGTATGCTTGTGCTTAGTGAAAAATGCATCAACATCAAATATTATAATAACATGTAAATCACGAGTAAGTTTACCGAGGGATAGTAAACTTTTGGTGATTTATGGATCCATAAGAGCATCAGGAATAGACAACCCAAAAATATTGCACTGACCAATATGAGAAACTAATATAATTCACCGTAGCTAAATAAATAGAATGAGAACCTCTGTAGGAATGTAATTGCCCAAGATATAGAGGATTTATAGTCATGTGAACAAAATTTTCCATAATCAATGATCCACCGATCAGAAAAACTGCTACTAACACCACTTCATCTGGAAATCATCATAATTGCAGTGAGAAGAGCCTTAAAGTAAGAGCAAGATTTTTCAAGAAAGAATTCGTATATCATATCCCTAGGGCACAATGTGGAATGTATTCCCAAGACTAATTTTATGTAATTCAAATTTAAAATATATAGTTAATGTATATCCCACTTTTTATGGAAATTAACTTATCAATCAACCGTAAATAAATTGTACTATTGGAGATACAGTGTGGTACGTATCCCCGGGGTACGGTATAATTTACCCATTGAGAAGAGCTTTCAAGAAAAGCTTTAAAAAGTTGTGCTTAAGGAACGGTCCAGTAGGAAACAATGTTTGAGAAGACCAGGTGTGTGAAACACATGCTTGAAGATGGAGCCAATGCATGTGTGAGTGGAGGTCACACTTCTTCTCTAAGATACTGGTGCTTGAATGTCACACCAGACGAGATGCACTGCACTGAGCACGAAAACAAGCATCGATGAAGGGACAGCGGAGATGCTGGAATAGATCAGTCAAAGATATTGGAGATGTTAGAGGTCTTGATTCCATAAAAACAAAGATACGAACATGGTGCCGATGATAAAGACAGTGCCGTATAGAAATCCAAGCCAAAAGAGGAGATGTCGAGAGGTAGGATTTCACCGGAGACCGGGATGAACACCAAAAAAATAACTATTTAATAATGTAGAAAGTCGGTTAGAAATTGGTCGAAATATGACCAAATTGTCACCGGCAACGGATATTTTGATCGTCGAAAACAGAAGAAAAAAAGTGAACATTTTTGGGAAGAGGAAGGCAGGATACAACTATTCGTAGAAGTGAATTCCCATTGGGTCAGGGTTTAGATTACTAAGTGAATAAATAGAGTATAAGAATGACATATATGTAAATATCTAAGTCCTAATCTAATCTCTGAAATCTTTTTATTTTATCACGTGTACTATGTTATTATTCTTCTACCAATCATTCTTCCTCTAGCGAGAATACTAAAACATCAAGGCCAATTGGTTGGTTTATGGGTTTGTATACTTACTCAAAACCCTGTGAAATTTTAATTTTTTCTATTTAAATATATGTAGCCATCCTCACATAGTTGATGCAGCTTTTGTTTATTTCTTTAAGCTTCTTACCCTTTGCATTAAACTATAATAACAAGTTTTTTCAAAAAATATCTTACGGTTTTCTCTTCCAATCTGCATGACAGATGTTGTGATATGTGTGGCAGCAAAGGTATCGATAATGCACTTACCTCATGTTGTAGATGAAAAGATTCATATCGACGCCTATAAGATTTTTCAAGCATTTTTGCACAGTTTTCACTATCTGTTATGTTTTGCTCTACCTGTTACACTCTTTGTGTTTGAGTAGCATATCTTGGTTCATACTGGCATTCTCACATTGCATTCACCTCTAAGTGATTTCACCTATATGTTATGTTTTGTTCTGCGTGTTACATTGTTTGTATTTGAGTAGCATATCTCAGTTCATCTTGGTATTTGCACATTGTATTCACCTCTGAGCGCTTTCTCTTATCTTGTGCATTATAAACATTTAGGAATGTCTCTTCTGTAACAGATGAATCATTCTTCCTCTAGCGAGTCAACTAGCTTATTCCATTTTATATACTCCCTTTGTCCCATAAATAATGCCACAATTTACTATATTTCGTCGATCTCAATAATATGGCATGATTTGAAAAATACTCAAAATGGCAAAGAACATGTTAAATTTCCACAATGTCCTTTAAATTTCAACAACTTTCAATTGGGCCCACTGCTTTCCTAAAATATCCTTACTTTTCCACTCTTATTCCTTGCTACATCAGCTCACATAAAAGAGCAATCAAAAAGCAATTCCACCATTTTTTACGGAATGGGAGGACTACACTTTTAACATTAATGGTCTTATTCTAACTATTTTCCAATACTAATGTAACCTCATTTACAAAATTTGTAACCTATTATTGCTTCTCAAAATTTTTAGGTACTGCATGTCCACCGCGATATTGGATAACCCAAAAAATGGTTTTGTGATGACCGTGAAGGAAAAGATAAAGCCTTATCACGCTTGGAGAAATCATATACAAAGGCGTCGACAGGAAATACAAGTAAAAGGTCTCATCAAGGGTCTAATCTCGATTATACCAGAAAAATTACATGGATGGTAAAAAATATGCCAACTATGGTAAAATGGAGGATCTTTCTATTCAGGAGGTCAAAGATTTGGCTTCTAGAGATAAACACAGTTGTACTTCCTTAGTGACGAAGTTTTCATTGCAGAAAGATAAATCATGCACACCTTCGACAAACTGCAAACCTGATAGACCTTACATTTCTTGCATGAATGTCATGGCTCAAAAAGAACAACCACAATCATCCAAGATATCAAAAGGTTGGTAACATTGTAATCTCATTTAGCTTTCAGACTTGTCTAGTTCAGTTGTTTTATTTGTTTTGAGTGTGACATTTTAACATGTATCGTATGGAAAAGTGTCAGAATGCATTAAACATCCTACAGTGAAGGATCATACACAAAGTTCAAAAAACTTTATTCAAACTTCTTTAAGGGAACATATACAGAAGAAAAAACTAAGGGTACTTGATGGGATGCAAATGGAACCGAGTTGGATCTAAGTAAAACTCCACTAGGGTTCCGTCTGCACTGAATAAGCACAGTTAACACATTGTTAGATAAGGAAAGATGATATATTTTGGATGTTCATTTTTTTATCTTGGTAAGTAGATAAACATGAGAGGTTATATAATTGACAGGCTAAAAATTTTAGATGCACAAATTCATGGGAACTCATAGTCATTGTTATGATAAATTTAGCAAATGCATCTTATTCACAGGCGGTGGTGTTTCTCATGACGCAGTGCTTTAGCAGATTGCAGTTCCTATCAACCGCAATGAAGTTCCCAGTCCGGATTCTTCTTGGCGGTATGTTACCATACCCAGTAAAATTTATGGCTATGTGTCCACTTTCTGCATTCTGTAGTCAATCTGCACAAGTATAGCACTATAGCTGCCCATTTTACCATTTTCTATTAGTTCTAATTATTTTTTGTATCTTGTAGTGGGAGCTTCAGAGTCTACAATGCTTCTAAGAAGTTGGAATTCATTCATAAATTCCAAGCTCATTCTGCTTCGAGAGTTCGTAGAAAGGTATAAAAAATTTCAAAGTCGCTGCTAGATCTTCAAGAGGTTAAGCTAACTCCGTGCAACGATATTTGGGTTGACATTAGCTCGCATCTCTATCGGGACAGAAGATACATCACTCTCTATATTTTCTCTAGGAACAAAGGGAGGTCAGTCATTGGACGGTATTAAAACCGAAAGTGGTAACCTTGTCCTGCTTACTTTATTTTTTTTATTGCATATGGGATATCTATGATCATTTGCTTGAGGTTATGCAATCAAAAGACTACGTTATGAGAACTAGAGTGGAGGGCATTGAGTTGTTGATATTTTCTTCTAAACTCTTAAGTAGCGAATGCTAAGGTAAAATCTCGTTTGTTATATAAATTTTTAGTTGTTTTGTTGTAAATGATGTCATCTGCTTTGCTACTTCTGTGTTTGGAATTGCAAATCTTGAATTCAATGAAGTGAGTTAACAATTTTTTTACAATCATTCTACTGTAAAGGGATTGTTAAGTGTTTTATTCTAATCTATGAAATGTATAACAGTAACTATAACCATAAATAGAAATTCTTTATTTTACTATATCTTAGGTTTATGTTTTTGTATTCTAAAATTTAACCAACAGACTGAAATGACGTTTATGTTGGAACATTATTTGATTAGTGTCTCCAGATGAATCTTTCTCTGATTTTTCAAAAATGTTTGATTGAACAGAATTGGAAGGGAGCCAATTTCTTTGGGGATTATTCAAGAAGATATTTAATCAACCACCAAGAAAACTCAATGATAGTGAATTCATTGCCGGTGGAGATATAAAATGGCATGGACATCAACATGGTTGGTGAGGAAGAAATCCTTGGGAGGAGAGAAATTCACACGAAAACCTTGCAGAATGTGCAACCAGCCTCAGAAACTGATGCGAAAGTGGTAGATGTTGGATTTTGGACTAATGCCAATATAATTTCCAATTAAATATTTATTTCTAAGTATTTAGAACTTGAATGGTCCACGCAATAGAACTAATTATTGAGATCATTAAGGCCAATTGACAATTGTATATTTATGGACTATTTGATAGTAAAGATAAATATTGACGGAATATTATATGGTAAGAGTTATCATTTCTCACAATTAGTAGTAATAAGGCTGATTGCAATGTTCCATCAATCGGCATTAATGGGCGATTAATGCATTAATGAAGTTACATCGCTACTGATTGATATGAATTCAAATGGAAAGTTAATACCAGCGTACGTTACGTTCATTTGACATGAATATGGTATTAACTCTCCTTCCATTTCCTCTATAAATTGGCCTCAGTCAGGTTCATACAACACACAACGAACTATAGAAATCATTTTTTAGATAGGTGTTGAAGGTGAACAAGAGCTGGCACTTTAACTGACTGACCAGTTGTGAGTTCGTGTGGATACCATCAGAGGTCGGACCATTTGTGCGACTAATGATGGAATCACTTTGTCAAAGAACCACTAATCTGGTATTTATACTTTTCACAATATGTATCATTGATACTGGATTTATAGTATTGGTGAATACTTACAATGGTGATGTGCTATATATTGTGTTCATATTTTGTGAGGTTATTCTGATTTTATTGAGATATAATTTGCACTTTTAGGCATTTTTTATATAGGAATTCATGGATTGTAAATAATTGAGAGTGAGCTATCCATACATTGTACTTTTTTCCCTTAACCGACGATTTTTTCCACTAGGTTTTCCAGATTAAGGTTTTTAATGAGGCAATGTGCTCAAATGAAAAATGTTCTTATTTTATAAGACATTATTCCAGGGATGAAAGAAGGGAGGTAAAAGCACGATTGCTAAAATTATGGGGTGAAAAGTAAATTATTTGAAGAATTAAAGATATTCACTTCCCATGTTGATAAGGATTATATTATCTCTTTCCAATTGATATTTCTTAATCTTAGGAATTATTTAGTTATTAAAATTAGAATAGATTTCACACAAAGTCTTTTTTAGGCTGTCTAAAATTTAGGCCAGGGATTTATTGTGTAATTATCAGAAATTTCATTTGGAATGGGGTTTAAAAACATATGGTGATAAATTTAGGGACTCACTGTGCAATTATCAAAATACTATATATATCACAAACATTTCACATTTTTCATTTCTTTTTCTCGTAGATCAGAATCCTCTCGCGGATCGGAAACCGCCATCGACCGACGGTTTTTGCCGTTTTCTGCCAGATTCACGCCAGAGAATCGATCGGAGCTCCGCCACACTTATTCTTCAGGTGAATTCAAATGCAGTTAATTTGTTATCTTCGGCGCTTACGCTCCGTCGTACATGGCGGCGTCACACAGATATGAATTTTCATGGAGGAATTTTGCAGTGGTGACGAGGAGTAATCGATGGCGAGGCAATGGTGAGGGGTTAGGGTTTGTCGACGATGGCGTTTGATCTAAAATGAGATATCTACGATGGAAGTGACGACGGTGCTACGATTTCCGGCAGCGAAGCTAGGGTTTGGCATTGCAGTAAAACTAAGAGACCGTTTCCAGAGATCGAATTAAGGTTTGGCAACGGTAGAGGGAATGCAATTTCCGATGGGAAGATGCAGAAGACGACATCGGCGGAAGATGTAGAAGACGACGTCACTGGCGGAAGCAGCGGGAGACAATGATGATGCTAGTGAAAAAGTAGAAGGAAGACGACGCGGCGGTGACGATGCATGCGTATGGGCGGCAGTGACGATGCACGTGACTTCATGTGCAACCTGAGGCGGCAGATGGCTGACGGCAACCTGAGGCGGCAGAGGACAGTGGCTCAGTGAGGTTCCGCTTATTGAGGTGAGGTTTAATATTATGTTCTGCTTTTTTTTAAAGACTTGGTGAGGTTTAATAATTATTTAACTGAGCTATTTGTCAACAATGTTGGTTTGTTTCGGTGGTTGGTACTTCTGCTGTTGAGGTGAGAGGTCTTGGGTTCTAAATTCACTGTGACATTTATTTTGAAGATTTTATGTTCTTAATGTACATGCTGAGGTATAAAATTATTTGATTGAGCATATGTATAGTAATGAGTGTTTGGTGTTGTGGTTATTCTTGTAGGCTTTGATGTTAGAGATCCAGGTTCAAATCCCACCAAATCTTTTTTTTCTTGAAGAATTTTTATTCTTGAGGTACTGTAGTTTTTTTGTTGATGTTTGTAGCTTTTTTTTTTCTCTTATGGTTATATTTTTCAATATTCGTTTGAAGGTTAATTGATATTAGTTGATGTTTTAACATTTTTTTGTTGGTATGTATTGATATTTGCAGTTTTTAAATATTTTTTCTCATATTGCTGTTTTTCATTTTCTAGCTGAAGTTTTGGTGATTGGGGTTAATGTTCGTAGAGTTTTTTTTCCTGATGCTGATGTTTTTCATTTTTCGGATGAGATTCAGTTTGTATGAGTTGACTTTTTTCAATATTCGGGTTATATCACACTTTTTTCATGATATACTTGACTATATGTTATGATGAGTGGAATTTCATTTAAGAGAAGACATCTCCAAACTTATGGCATCGAAGGTTGGGACACATGAGTGACAAAATGCTAGAACTTATAGAAGGAAAATATTTTATTCATGTTGATTCTTTTGTGTTTCTCTTGACCCTTTTGATCACTTTATATCACGAAAGAAAAATAGAGTTTCATTTTATTGGAAGTCTCCTGAGAAAGAAGGAAAGTTTGTGTTGGTACACTCTGACATTTGTGGTGCCATGGAGGTTGAGCTACTTGGTGGAAGAAAAAAAAATTAATTTTCCACCTTTATTGATGATGCTACTCAGAGGACTTGGGTTTACTTGATGCAGACCAAAGAAGGGGGAGAAATTTTCAAGAAATTTCATGCCATGGTAGAAAGGGAGACATAGACAAAGTTCAAGTGCCTTTGTTCAAATAATGGTGGAGAGTATACTTCAAATGAATTCAGAAGCTATTTTTCACAACGAGGAAGATGGTGGCTGGAACCCCACAGCAAAATGGTGTGGCTGAGAGGATGAATAGAACCATTACTGAGAAGGTTAGATGCATGCTCAAAATGTCTAATCTTCCTAAGTCATTTTGGGGTGAAACAATTCAGTGTATTTTTATCTGATTAATCATTCTTCATCAATTTGTTTAGCTTATGACGTTTCAAAGAAAGCATGGAAGGGATATGATCCTTCATATTTTCATGTTAGAGTGTTTGGATGCAAGGTGTTAAACTCATGTTCCTAAAGAGAAAATATTAAAGTTAGATTCGAATACCAAACTAATTTGTTGACTTGTTGGTTATTTCTTACAGTCAGTTTTTCATTAAGGATGCCCAAATCGTCAGCTAGAGTTACTAAAATATCTTTGGATACATAAGAGCATGATTAGAATTGTTATGATAGATGAAATCCTAATTTCCACATCTAATTTCCCATATCGGAAAATTTTATGGTCATATGACCACAATCTACAATCTGTAGTTAATTTTCACAATCATAGCACTGTAGTTGCAAAATTTACCATTTTGGTTTATCTGCATTAGAGTGCATGAACTCTCACACCTCCTACCATATAATCAGTCCACATTTATTTATCTATAAGCTCATATATTTTTCGTACCAACCTTCTTAACCGAGTTGCCATCCTAACTAAATTTTATGGCCATATGACCACTTTCTCTGCACTCTGTAGTCAATATGAATACGTATAGCACTTTAGTTGCACAATTTACCATTTTCGGTCACTAACAATGTTTCTAATACATTTATAAATTCAAGGCTCATCCTCATTCGAGGGTTAGTAGAAAGGTAAATTATTTTTCAAAGTCGACACCTAATAATTTGTAATTTAAGCTGATGTAGCACTAGAATGCTAAAATAAATTGAAAAAATAACCTTTTTAATTTTTTATTGATAAGAAACATGGTTTCTCTCTATTTTTCCTACCTGGTATGACTATAATGTTATAGAATATTCCTCCATTGTCTTCTTTTATTTTGAACATCAATGACAACTTTGTTCAGTAATTGGAAAAAAACTTTATTGACAAATAATGCTCTTGAAGCCAGATTTTTAACCTTATGGTCAGAATTAATCATTGTTTTACCATAGCTGACATATTGTTTTTCTCATCCATGTAGTTTTTCTTTGTGTAATCGTGCAAAAAATTTAGACCGACAAGACCCGTGATAAGGATTTTTTTAATGAAATTACCATATTTAATCGACTATTTAAGATTGCACTATAATTGACCCGACACGTTAAGATAATTTTTCAAACAAAATAAATTCATTGATTAGAAGTAGGAAGCTAATTGTATTTTTTTAAAAATGGGTACGTATCGTGCGACATTCATGCTACATGTTAAGATAAAGTTGTTAAAGAAAAAATGATCTTTAATTATCCCAAACATGGGTCCTCTCTATTTTTTATTTTGTAGGCCTCCACAATGAAACCTAAAAAAATCATATCTCTGGATTTGATAAGAGCTACAACATTATTCGTTAGTGAAGAGCTATAGTGTTGGAATATACATGTCATTTTGTGAAGACTTTAAGGGAAAAGATTAATTCTCATCACGCTTGGTGAAATTATTTGAAAAAGTATCTGCAAGAAAAATAGGTGAAAAGCCCATAAAGGGTCCGGTTAATCTATAATTAGCCCTGATTATACAAAGAGTAATTGCGCGGATGGGAAGAAACATGCCAACTATGGTAAAACGAAGTCACTTTCTTACCAGGAAGTGAAAGAGCTAAACAACCACTAGTAAGATATAGAAAATAATCAGCACTCATTTGAATGTCGTGGCTCGAAAAGAATCATCCTAATCATCGAAGGAATTTAAAATTTAGTAATTGTGTCATTTGTTTTTAAAATTTCAGTGTACGTGACATGGAAACTTGTGATTAAAAATTTGCTACTGTTATGATATTTCTAAATTTCTTTGCAAGGATGGAGAACCATCCCACACTCAACCCAAATTGTTTTGTTTGTCATTTGCCATTATTGTGGTTTCATATACAACTTAACTTTAATTATTTGCTTGTGCATATGCTACTTCCTCTCTGATCTTTGTAAATCATAAAGTTTTTGTTACTTTGTTACATAGGGAAATCATCCTAGAGATTAAGTCGACCATGATGTATCAAAATTCTTCATTTGTTAGAAAGAATTGACCAACTGCGTTATTTTATTTGTTATGAGTATCAAAATATAACATTTATCATAGGAAACTTTTTAGAAGGCCTTAAGAATGTAACAAAGAAGGATCATGCACATAATTATTTTTTTCAAATATATCTCGAGGAACAGATGCAGAAGGAACAACATAAGGGTACTTGACGGGGTGCAAGTGGAACAAAGTTGGGAAATTTTCCTCTTTCCGCTTCATCTACAAAGGAAGTTGTGTTTTCACAAGTTGTACTTCTTCACGCAAGTGAGTTTCTTGAATGCTTCCATTTAATTTTTTTGATTTTACTATGAATTCTTAGTATTACCTCTAATTGAGGTGAATTTATTGATAATGTAGTTGTGGAGGACCAATGTGCAAGGGACCCAAGTTGGATTTGGGAAAATCTCCACTTGTCGCTTCATCATTCTACACTCTTTAGTAAAATTGCACAAGTTTGGGACTATAGTAGCAAACTTTACCATTTCGATCTATCTGCGTTAGATTGCATGAACTCTCACACCTCCTGCTATATAATCAGTCCATACTTATTTATCTATAAGCTTATTTCTTTTTCACACTAACCTTCTTGATAGAGTTGCCATCCTGAGTAAATTTTATGGCCATATTCCCACTTTCTGCGCTCTTTAGATAATCAGAACAAATATAGCACTTTCGTTGCACAATTTACCAATTTTGGTCTGTTTTGATTGTTTTGCTACCTCACTATCACAAGACAAACACTCTAACACCGGTGTTTTTGATGTCTAGCACCGGTTTTTGGGAGTCCAAAAAGTAGTGCCTCAGTAGCCGGTGAAACACTTTCACTAGATTTTAAAAAATTGGTGCTAGATTTAGCACCATTAAAAAACCCAGTGTATGATTTAACACCAGTTTTTTGACAAAGCGGTGCAATATTGGCATTGGTTTTCATATTAGCACCGGTCTAAAAAAATTGGTGTTAAAATT
>JAULKK010014533.1:0-10103 GCA_032355705.1 Rubia peregrina
AGCAAGGGAGTCCTCCATTGTCTGTTCTGATAAATAAGATGAGTCACCTTGAGATTAGTATAACTGACCGCTTGGGGAAGTGATGTCTCAAAAGTTCCCCCCAGAATCTTCGGTTTGCTTCTGGTACCCGTTTTCCTAATCTGATCAGCCATCTTGTATTATGCTTGAGTAGTTCCTTTCCCCAAAGTATAGACCTCCAAGCCCAAGAATGATATAACTTGGGGTTCTTATTCATAAACTCTAGATTTCTACAATACTTCTGTGTGAAATATTGCACAAAAAGTTACTCTTTGCTCTATATCATATTTCGCGCATGCTTGGCTAGCAATGCCTGATTCATATCTGTTGCCTTTCTCAAACCCAAACCTCCACTTCCCTTTGGTTGACACATTTTATCCTAAGAGACCTAGTGCATATCTCTTCCTTCTAATTTCCCTTTGCATACAAATTTTTGCTGTAATTTGATCTATCTTTTACAAAACTGTACGTGGAATTTTGAAAATTCCCATCGAGTACAACATGGCTGACATAATGTGTTTTGCTAGAGTAATTCTACCAGCCAAACTGAGTGATTTTGTTTTCCATGAATCGAATTTCAGAGAGAATCTTCGGATAAGCTCTTGATGGGTCTTCTTTCTAGACAGTGAGTTTAGAATATCCCCCTAGAAATTTCCCTCCAAGTCCTCTATTGTGTATATTCAGAGTACATTTAAGAAACGATTCATCTTGAGGCGCAGTGTTCAGACTAACTTGGATTGGTTATTTTTTAAAATTTATGTGTTGCCCCGAGTGTCGAGCAAAAACGTCTAGATTTCTTGCTCGTTGTCTGACCGCCTATTGCGTACACTCTAAGAATAAGATACTATCATCCGCATACATTAGATGTGATATACGATGTGTGAACTAACCAGCCTTGTAACCTCCCTGCTGCATATTATTCAAGCTATGATGGATCAAAGATGTGAGATACTTTTGGCATATTATAAACAAGTACAGTGATAATGGACACCCTTGTCAAACCCCTTAATTGGTTGAAAGAACTATGAGTTTCCTCCATTGACTACTATGGACATGATGACTGAAGTGACACATTGCATAATTGCAGTTATCCACACTCGATCATAAATTTTACTCATGTCTATCTTGACTGCTGCTACACCTCTCCTGCCATGTTTCTTTTTCAGGAGGAAATCTATCATATCATCCTCTATTAAGACATTCTCCCCAATATTCCTCCTTTTTACAAAGCCCGCTTATGGAGAGTGAGTGAGTACACCCATTACTTTAGCTAATCTTGCAGCTAGAACCTTTGCAACTCTTTTATACTTTACATTACATAGTGCTATAGGTCGAAGGTTCTCTACCTATTGTGGAGGCTTTCCTTTTGGTATCATCACCAGTTGTGTCTGATTCCAGTCCTTAGGTAAAGCTTGGGTTCCTGACAGGATTACTAGGACTTGCTCCATGACTTGTTGTCTTATCTGTGACCAATGGTGCTTAAAAAATCTGGCTGGCATGCCATCCAAACCAAGAGCCTTTCACAGTTTCATGTTCTTTAGTGCTTGTCATACTTCCTGACTGGTAAAAGGTTCCATCAGGTCTTGTCTATGAGTTTCTGAGAGCCGAGCTTTACTTGACAGTATAACTTTTTCCAACGTTTCCTCCTATCCAATTGTTGGAGGATAGTTTTCTGGTAATGTATAAACCACTGCAAAATTTTGCGTTATCATCTTCCTTATGTCTGTATCAATACATCATTTCCATCTTGTACCAACTGGACATAGTTATTTGTTGCTCTCCTTGTTGCCCATTTATGGAAAAAAGGATTATTACTTTCTCCAAATATCCCCCATTGCACTCTGGATCGTTGCTTCCAGTAATCTGACTGTTTGGCCAGAAGATCCTGCACTTGTTCTCGTAGTTCTGAAATCTGTTGCACCTGTTGTTCTTGAAGGTCTCCAGAAAGAGTTGCATCTTCTTCATCCAGCCTTCTGAAGCTCCCCCTTACCTATTTATCTAGGTTTCAAAAAGTCATTCTGCTTCATTTATACAATTCTTGAAGTATCTTCTTTAGATTAACTGTCAGCCTCTCTAGTGTGAACAAGTTCTGCTGCTGCTGCTCCCAAACTCTTACAACAATATCTCTTGAACTCCTGTTGTGTATCCAAAATTCCTCATATTTATTATGAGGCTTTGATTTATTATATATTGGGAACGTCTTTAAGATTATCGCTCCATGATCCGACTGCATTATTGGCAAACCTGTTACCACAGCCTATGGGAACCATTCATGCCATCTTTAATTGGAAAAACATATATCTAGCTTTTGGTATACAAAATCTTCCCCTTGTCTTCGGTTTGTCCAAGTGAACCTTTAGCATGTACCTGTTACTTTCGAGAGACCATAAGAATGTATCATCTCACATCAAAACCTTGATGCATGTGACTCCTTAAATGATTGTCCTCCTATTTTATCATGAGGAGACAAGATTTGGTCATAGTCACCCATTATAACTAAGGGTTAAGAAAAACTGGATTGATTTTCCTTAAATTCTGACAAGAATTAGACCCTATATGCTACTACAGGGTGTCCGTACAGAAAACACTGATACCATGACTCCCCCTAATAGATAATTCTAGCCACTACACAGTTACTAGTTGCTAATTCTACTTCTAGTTGTACAAACTGAGACCACAAAAGTGAAAGACCCTCTGCCTTCCCTTTCTCCGATATATGCCAGCCTTTACTAAACTATGTTGATTGATGTCATCTTTCCATCCATTCTTGAGATGCTTTCATTTCTTCCAAACACACTATATACAACTGATATTTACTCAGCATCCGGAACAACTCAGCACTCGTAGGGGGAATTTTAAAGCCCATACAGTTCCAATAAAATACCTTTATTTAGGTGTGATGAGCTGATTTGGGACAACCCTGCTAGAACCCGCAGTGTTTGATCGCCTTGTTCTCATTTCTTGGTGAACTGGATTAACGGCTGAATTATTGTTTTGCCTTGGATTCTCCTCTTCTTCTCCACCAATTCTTCCTTGCTTTAGGATGCCATTATCTTATTGTTAATCGACATTGTATCTTCTGAGTCCTGATCATTTTTTTCCTTGAGTTTCTCTGAATTTTCTCCTCCTTATTTTTCTGGTCCTGCCTACAACTCCTCTCCCAAGCTACGAAGCATCTTCCACTTCGAGCCTTCTTCCACTTCCCACTATGATTATTGCTCAGGGTTCATCATAGCTTTTCCTTTCCCATTGTGAATATTTGGATGGCTCGACTCTTCATAGCTTTCTTCCAATGATACTTTCTTTTGCAATTGTGTTTTCTCCAACTTTTCCTCTTATTTAAGCCCTACTGTACTACTTCTCTCTCCTCTTCTTCTTCTGCATTTTTCCATCGAGGTTCCTTCTGACCAACATTTTTCCTTCCCTCGTTTCTTCATGCACTTCTTGATCGGTAATAGGGCTTGCCTATAACTTCTCCATCTTGCTCCTTTTCCCTCCCCTTTTTGTCTGAGGTAGAGGTCCCTTCATCTGTTTCTGATTGCTAAGCCTCTTCCTGACTAAACTCTCGTTGCTATGATGTTACTACATGGAAGCCCCTACTTGTGCCTAAGCCTACTCCTACTTCTAATGCATTGAGTGTTAATCCTAACCCTTGCGCCTCCCAGCTACATGACTGATTTACATTTTAAACACTATCTATCCCTACTGGAGGCCTGGGTTTCCAAACCATTACATCTGTTGTATATTATCTGCCAAACCATAGTCATCAACTATCCAGATAGAGAAATTTTGACAATCTATGGTACTTACAAACATATTTTCATTTGGAAGCTGAATCTGATTAATGGGGGTTTCTAAAATTGGAAGTAACTAATTTTCTTGACGCTCCATATTCTGGCCTGGGTCGGCCTCATCCTCTGGATCCTCATGTTTCTAAACTTGCTGATTTGTTTCAAGATTCCCCAAATATCCTCCTTGATCAGTTTGGATCTCCATTTCTTCCATCGCTAACTCCATCATGCTTGTTAATCTCTGATCCATCAAAGTCAAGTGAGGATTTTCTGCATTTTCCTACAAATGACCATTGGATAAATCATACTGCTGGTCCAATCCTCTATTTTCCTGAGCATCATTTTTCTCTACTTATCCTTGTAGTCCTGGTTGCACCAGTTGTTGAAGTGACTCTTCCACTGGATCTTCCTTCTTGATATCTGTTTCCTGGACCAATTCTAGCAGATGATTATCTGTGTCAACATTGTATTTGAAACCATCTGGCACTTCATCTCCATTGAGAACCTCTTATGCGATTTTTGGCCATGAGCTCTCATGTTCACTGGAAACAACTCCTTGCTTGCATCATAAACAATATTCGTTCCTCTAGCCACATTATGCAGAAATAATGTATTCTTCATAAACTGGAATAGAGTTCCACCATCTTCAATCAGACACCTATTGAGCGAATGTCCGATTCTCTCACATCTTCAACAAAATTTGTGGACACTCATATTTGCATGTCACCCAATACTTCCCTTGTAGGGAAAGGTCATGGATGATAGTTACCTTATAGAATTATTTCCTTATAGACTTAGAATCCTATTCCCGTTAGATTTTGGTTTGTTATAACACTATATATTGTAACCCTCATCATTGATGAGATGTGTCATTGATGTGATATCAATGCACCAGTAATAAAGTTCTTTATATTTTATCACATTAAAAAGCCCGTGTTAATATTTACTCTAAATTTGCCAAAATGTGTGAAATAAGGGGCAGCCTAAAACTGGATTTCATTCACAGAAGTGAACAGACCCGCGGACTACATTGCTAAAAATGGTCAACTGATGGATTCTTGCTCGGTTCGGAAACTTCCTTTTGTGGAGCATGCATCACATACATGTGTTATATTGAATGATTCTGTGTGGCCGCCGCCTTTTGATTCATTATCTCCTGGATGATTTTGATGTAGAAGGATTTGTTCTGCTGTGCTTTCTTTGGTTTTGTTTCAGAAGCACAGTGAGTAGAATCAAGATATCCATTGCTCTTATACTGGTTCAAGATGGTGACCAATTTAAAGCAGGCGTCGAGATTCTTCTATGAAGGAGCACCCATTCTCGCTTATACTTGTTCGGTGAAAATGAAGGAGAAGGAAAATGAAGGAAATTGCAGGAGAGTGGATATTCACTTTAGTAGGGGTGGTAAAATAAACTCTTAACCTGCGGGTCAAGTGGATTATTTATACTTAAACCTGATTGGGTATGAGTCAAATAGGTAACGGATCAAATGGGTAACTAAAAAAAATATGACTCGGACAGATTGGGTATACAAATTGAAAGCAGATTGAAAAAATGGGCAGACCCGCGGGTCAATCCCACGAGTATACCCATTTTATGTTTTCTCTAACCCGCGGGTATACATTTTTTCTCTGACCCAACTGCGTTCAAGCGTTGTAGAATTCAGGGAAAAAAAAGCATCAGTGTTCCATTGACATGCAGGAAGTAGAAACTGGGATTTGAACGAGACGCAGAAGTAAAATCTGGGCATTGGACGGGATGCGGAAGGAAGGTGGAAAATTTGTGAACCAACTGTGTTTTTTGTCTTCTTCAGAAGAGTAAATATCTCTCTAATAAGATAAGAAGAGAATAAGAATAAGAAGAAGAGAAGATTAATGAAAGGCGCAGGTTTGTGTTGGACGAGGGAGTCATCATCACGAAACGAACAGGTTCCTAATTTGCTGGAATCTTTGGATAAAAAGTATAAAAAAAAGAAAAAGAAAACCAATAAGGGTTTACATATCAACCTATATGAGTTGAAACTCGCAGATTTATCCATTTTTAATCCGTGAATTGAGTTCTTTTTAACCAGCGGGTTGAGTGGGTTCAACTCAACTCATGTTTGACCCATCATAAAATGGGTCAAAATGGGTGATACCCATATTTTTTATTTACTCATATTACTCAACCCGTATTTGACCCATCTGCCCATTTCCCACCCCTACACTTTAGTATGACTACGAATATTCACCCTAGTTTTTTTGGAGGCAACTAGTGTTCCCTCTTTCTTTCGTCTTCTTTAATATAAAAATCTTGTAATCAAACTCAACCGACTCTACAATCAGTCTTATTTATTTGCATAGGGAGCCAAATATTAAACCCCGTAGCCATTAAAAGAAGAAGAAGCCTGCTTACACATTTTTATCAACTAAAGACTTTTATTAAGACGATGACAAATCTATGGAACCTTTGGCCAAAGGCTAACGAGTCAGCTGTGGATTTTTACTGGCGTTACATAGAATAAAGCCTGAATGTTATTGATAAAACGAACACCATTGTCATCTCGGGATACATAAACAATATGACTGTTGAGAAGTTTTATGAGAAACTAGTAGCTGATACTCCATCCACTGTACAACAGCTCAAAGTTGTTGTGGAACGATATGCCAAGGTGAAAGAAGCCACCAAATCGAAGAGAGATAATGATAAGACTGATGAAAAGGATAAATCAGACAAATAAAGGAAAAGCTTGTATTCGCCCAAGCCCCAGTTTTAATCATACACTCATTTGAACAGATCCAGGGCAAACATCGTAGCCATCAATAGACACTTTTTTCCTCCGCCGACACCCGTGCAAAATAATCTAGGGAGGAGGACGTCGTCAAAATACTGTGGTTACCAAAGATAGAGGGTGTGACGTAAACAAGTGCTATCAACTAACGGTGATGATTGAGAAATCCCTTAATCAGGGAATGTTCTAGGAATACATTGATTCACCTCCATCTAAAAAGGAGATCCAATAGAAGAAAGAGGAGAATATTCATAAAAAATCAAACACCAGGCTGACAGGGTTACCTTGAGCTCGTGGCATCCAATTTCCTTGGACACCCCGATCATGTTTTCTGCTTTCCAGGAAAATGACTGGACATTTTCATTCAACATCTTTATCAGATCATTTTTTATGTCTGGGCTTTATCAGATCATTTTTATCCTCCAATCTATATCACCCGACTGTCCCCCAACTGAATGGTCTGGACTTTCGTACCCAACTTGGTTGGGTCCTCTCTAATTTCCACTATCCTGAAAGCTCTGGCTTTCCTGGTCTTCCCCCAGGGTGTGATATGCTCATTTTTATTCTTGCTTAAAGAGATTTTGTGACATTTTCTTGCCTTCTGCTGATCACCTCTGACCGTCACTATTCCTTCTTGCGTAGGAAATTTTAGGAGCAAGCGTAAAGTGGAGAATATGCCCTTCAAGAGTGTGAGTGTCAGCCTGCCTAGTATTAGATTGCAAGGGTTGTTCGCTATCACCACACTAAACTCCATGCCTATTGTCTTGTTTTTGTTCTCATCTCTTTAGGTCTCTGGGAGGAGTATTGTGCCCTCTGGCCAGACAGCCTTGTCTACAAAGTCTATCGGCGGTGTATCTGATGGCTCTAGCTTTTTCTTTGTGTTTTCATCCAACTTTTCAAAATAGTGCCAATACCTTATTTTCGCTTATCTTCCACCATCTACACATTCCCAGTGGATTATTTTGTGCATCACCCTCACTTTGATTACCACCACGTTGGCGCCCGTTGGTCTGTCAAATATCCAATCTTCTGCCCCAAAGGAAATCACTTTGTTTGGGCCCAACCTCCTGTCAATGGGTGTCACCTATGGGGTGAGTCTGCAACGTGCCTTTCCCTGAGATTTCATTCTACCCTGTAAGTTCCTCCGATAATGGCGTATATGTCAGTGATTATCAGTATGGGGCTATCTTCTTTATACCTTTTATTTTCTCCTCTCAATTCATTTTTCACTTCGACTCTGGATACCTCTTTTCCTTTACATGGACCCCCTTCTCTCAAGGGACTCCCCCTATCCCGACCTTCCTGTGATTTGTAGGTCCGTCTTGCACGATTGCCTTATGACCTGCCTTGGTATTTTTCTTTGTTGTGGGGCCCTCGCGTATGTTCCTAAGTTTGCGAGATGGCCATTCCTATGACAATTTTCAATGGATTTCTTTAGGTGTAGGAAGTCATTTGTATCGTGGCCATAATCATCGTGATAGTAGAAAAACAACCATCTTGATGACTTTTTGATAAGATATCAAAAATGTCATTTATTATATTTTTCTTAGTTTAGTATTTTTAGGAGGTCAGCATTATACTCTTTTTCCCATTGGATTTTTTTTAATGAGGTAGTGTGATCATTTTATTTTATTTTTATTTTTATTAACGAAGCGATAAACTCAGCCATGTTGGCTTAGAAGAGTTTTGGTAATATTTTAATTAGTGTTTAGAATATTTAGTTTTATTTTGATTAGAATTAGATTTGGTAAGACGAGATAAGGTAATATCTTTCCAGTCTAATTCTAGATAGGATCGGCCGAGCTATAGAAGTAGAATATCACTAGGATTTGATTTGTGCTATTTTAGTTATATATGGTTTTAATTTCTTAAAGCTGCCATAAAATTTGATTCAGCTTCTACTTCTGATTAGGGTTTGAGATGGCCGAATTCTCCCCTCTATTTAAAGAGGTTTGGCCGATGGCCATACACAAAATTTTATATCAATTGTTGCTTAAACCTGCGGGCTATTTAAGTATTCAATACTCCCCTTATATTCGTAGCTTGCGGGCTAGACGTTTATAGAGAAACCTTGTAAGTGTACCCTGCGGGCTAGATGATTATAAGTCGAGTTGAGTGTACCCTGCGGGCTAGACGATTATAAGTCGAGTATTTATTTGAGTTGGGTGAGATTCTCAAATAAATAAAGATCCGATTTTCCGCAATCCAGAGTGTTCATATCTGGCACATTAGTATCAACAAGTTTAGGTGATGGTGTAGGCAACAACATGGGATGTTTTGCAACACACACCGAACCAACATCTCTTTGGGAAATAGTAACCGCTAAAGGCTTCTTCTGGGTCCGAATCTTGAACCGGCAAGAAGGAACTCACCCACTGCTATCGGCGGAGAGCTCCACTCCATGATAATGTTTTCGAAACTCACCCACTGCTAGTTCAATCCTCCTATCAAGCTCCCAGTTATGAAAAATATTTTCAACTACTTCCGTACCTTTGGCAAAGCCATGAATTTGTTGCAATAAGGAACCACTGCAACCCTACATTGGCCCTGATCGATCGCCCCGAAATCCAATTTTGAAATCATTTATGAAGGCACCCAATAATTCTTCAATCCTCCTATCGAGATCCCATACCGTGGTCTTGCAGCGCTTCGCCCTTGCAACGCGAATTGATCGATTGAAAAGGAAATTAAAAGCACTAAATTTGATCGAATGTTATGAATTGAGATCCGCTAATTAAATAGAAATAATGGAGTATCTGGCTGAGAGAACTGAAATGATAAAATTTTCCTAATTGCGTCGTCTTCTTATTCTTTGGGGTTAATCCCGTCTATTTAACTGAAAAGGAAAATTTGGGGTTTTAAAGACAAGGGAAATTTATGAACGGTCAAAATTATACATAAATCTGAATTAATTTATTTTTCACTTAAAGAAAAGTCTCTTAGACCAACTAATGGTTGCACAACTTAAAATCATTTTAAATATATTTTAAAATAAAACATTTCATACATTTCGCATAGTGGTGATAAATAGGACTAAGTGAGAAACATTATTTCAGTCCACGAATTCTTGATATGCCAAGAAAATGAGTTATATTTTATAATCTTTGATTTGCTTTTGTTTTTCATAATGGCGTGTATAAGTTGTATGTTAATCCCAAAATTGATAGTTTTCATAATGATTAATCACGACATGATAAAGAAACTCTTTTGTAGATTTTCAAGACTTTTTAATATGGAGTCCGTCTCCTGCGAGACCGTCTTACCGTAAGACCAGAGACTTGCAATAATTTAAGGCAAAAGACAAATCAAATTCGGGGGTCCTAGCATAAATAAATAAGAATCGGTGCCAATAAAAGAAAGCAAAAAAGTTGGAGGACTAAACTGCAAATTGGAGGAAAATGGAAGGGAATCAGAGAAGAGACCGTGTCTGCTGAAGGCGCACAACTTATAAACACGCCACCAAAGTATAATTAGTGTTTCAAACAATCTCAAACACTGTAATCCATCCATCAAAAAGCTTCGAA